>LR746269.1:4632500-4862500 GCA_902729315.2 Spirodela intermedia | reverse complement strand
AGCGGTTCATGTCCCGATCAGTGGCCCACATTCGGAGGCGCAGTATGATCACGTGACAACCAATAAAACCATGCCACGTGGAAGAGATATTTCACGATCGTCACACGTGTCTTATCGCCTGTCGTCCGAGGCGGCCGAGCAACATTCCGAAGCGGGATCGGTGGAATATGCGTTTGCAGTTAAATTGTTTCCTTACTTGTGTACCCTAATAGTAGATGGAATTTCTTGGAAGCCTGATTTTGCGGGGCAAAACTAAAAGGATGGCGGGAAAAGAAGAGAATTTGAGAGGTTATAGGGGTTTGGAGAAATGAGGCGGGGAGATCTCGAGGTTATGTTTCTATTTTAAGAGAGGAGGCCTCGAGCGACCGCTGCCACGAGTTCGTTCTCGCGGCAGCCGCAGAGCGAAGGGAAGGAAAGGGAAGGGAAGGGAAGGGAGGTCTCCAATGGCGATGGCGGCGAGCGGGATCTCGAGGGTTGCCCCTCGTCTGTTGGGTTCTGTAGACTCTTCATCCAGCAGACCAGCCGGTGGGGGATCAGGGGCAGTGGGCTTCTCAAGACCTTCAAACCGTAATCTTTCGGCCGCGTCATCGTCCCTCGTTGCAGGGGAGTTGAGGCTTCCCTCCGCTGTTTCTCGAAGCTGTGGGAGATCATCGGCGGTCCGGTCGCCGGTCGTCGTGTCCCCGAAGGCTGTTTCTGACTCCAAGAGCTCGCAGACCTGTCTCGATCCCGAGGCCAGCAGGGTGAGTCTGGTTTTTTCTCTGTTTCTTTTGTTGATCGAGAACTCCACCTCTTTGCGGGCGAAGTCGAGTTTCGGATTTGCATTGATGTTCTTTGTCGCTTTTATTATTCTTTTTTGTTAAATTGTTATCAAGTAGTATGTGCCAGATCCTGAATTTTCTCTGTTCGTTATCGCCGTCGGGGGTCAGATGCCGGGGCTTCACGAAGCTGATTTTCTTCGGTATAGATTTTATGAGCGTTGGGGTACGAGCCACGGGAATGTGTCTTCTCTGTGCTTGCTTCTAATGAATACCACTTTCTTACTTAATGATCGAAAGGTTGTTCAATCAGTTGTTGAATATGTTATCGTCAGAGAAATCCTTCCCCAGTAATAATTAACAAATAAGATATTTAAATCTTTCCCAATTTTCACAAGTTACACGTTTCTTCACCATTTTTTTTTTTGGAAAATCATTATATATGAATATGTCAGAGACCTGTGAATCTTGAAGAATTTTCCTAGTGGTATAATAATATTTGGGATTCATTGAAGCATATATCATCTGTCTTTCTGCAAAGATTATTTTCATAATGCATGAAAACTTTTATCGACATATTCTCCAGTTCTGAATTTTTCTACCGATTATTATGGAAAATTATAATCTTGTTTACTGCCCATCTCTTTAAAAATATATTTTTTTTCTGAAGATTTGTTGACTCTGAAATGCAAAGTTCCGATTTTGGCAAGCTAGATGGTTTCATCTGCTCATTTTTGCAGAGTGTCTTGGGAATCATACTGGGTGGTGGAGCTGGGACTCGCTTGTACCCACTAACTAAGAAGCGAGCAAAGCCTGCTGTTCCGTTGGGAGCAAATTACCGGCTGATTGATATTCCTGTCAGCAACTGTTTGAACAGTAACATCTCAAAGATATACGTGCTGACACAGTTCAACTCTGCTTCACTGAACCGTCACCTTTCACGGGCGTATGGTAACAACATTGGTGGATACAAGAACGAAGGTTTTGTGGAAGTCCTTGCTGCTCAGCAGAGCCCTGAGAACCCTAACTGGTTTCAGGTAATTAATATATTATTTAAATTTATCTCTCTAAAATGTCTTTAAATGATTCTGTAATTAATATATTATTTAAATCGATAAATGTTACCTTTCACTCCTTTGAGTTAAGTTGGGGATTTCCCGGGACACGTTTTTTTTTTTTTTTTTTTTTTTTTTGCATTTCTCATGGGATTTAATTTTCAGGGAACTGCGGATGCTGTGAGACAGTACCTGTGGCTTTTTGAGGAGCATAATGTCATGGAGTTCCTTATTCTTGCTGGAGATCATTTATATCGTATGGATTATGAGAGGTTCATTCAAGCACACAGAGAAACAGATGCAGATATCACAGTGGCAGCTCTTCCCATGGATGAAAAGCGGGCTACTGCCTTTGGTCTGATGAAAATTGACGAAGAAGGCCGGATAATTGAGTTTGCTGAGAAGCCAAAGGGGGAGCAACTCAAAGGAATGAAGGTCAGTTCGCCTGAAAGCATTCCTGATACTCCCCTGCCATGACCACAAGTGCTTATAGAAAACCCATTCAACTGTGTATCTTGCTGCAGGTCGATACAACGATATTAGGCCTGGATGACGAGAGAGCTAAAGAAATGCCTTTCATTGCCAGTATGGGCATTTATGTTGTCAGCAAGGATGTAATGCTGAACCTCCTAAGTAATGAGTTTCCAGGGGCTAATGACTTCGGAAGTGAAGTCATACCTGGTGCTACTTCTATTGGCTTGAGGGTATCTCTCTCTCTCTCTCTTCAGTTATCTGTCTTATTTCATTCTTGTAAAATTCCATTCAAGGCAGTAGTACCCCAGATTGGCATGTTGCCTCATCCCAACAGTGATTTAGAGTTCCTTGTGTTGCGAAGCCATCTCAGATTTCTCATCAATACCATTATTGGCAGGTTCAAGCCTACCTGTTTGATGGGTACTGGGAAGACATTGGTACCATTGAAGCATTCTACAATGCAAACCTTGGGATCACGAAGAAACCAATCCCAGATTTCAGGTACATCTATCTCAATGGTCACTGAGTAGAGCCCATTAATCAATCAATCCCATGCTCTTCCGTCCCTCCCCTCCCTCACCTCAGCTTCTGGTCTCTGCCATTGTAATCTGCAGCTTCTATGACCGTTCCTCACCAATCTACACCCAACCTCGGTATCTCCCACCTTCCAAGATGCTGGATGCTGATGTTACAGATAGTGTTATTGGCGAAGGCTGTGTGATCAAGGTAAGCCGATACTGGCTATGCTACTGTTGCTTTCTGAGTTCTGACCACCTCGTCTCTGCTTCCCACCCCAGAACTGCAAGATTCACCACTCTGTAGTCGGTCTGCGCTCCTACATCTCTGAGGGCGCAATCATAGAAGACACCTTGCTCATGGGAGCTGACTACTATGAGGTACCATTCTTCCCAGACCAACAGAACTTCTGAAAAAAGAATAAAAATGATTTTTTTTTTTCTGCATGATCACTCCATGGAGTAGATTTCCGCATCTGGGTTACTGTTCATTCCTTTTATGGAATGTGTCTTGATGGCTGATCATGGTTCTCTGGCAGACGGATGCCGACAAGAGGTTCCTGGCAGCCAAGGGCAGCGTCCCAATTGGAATAGGGAAGAACACCCACATCAAGAAGGCGATCATCGACAAGAATGCTCGGATCGGCGACAATGTGAAGGTGTTTTTTTCGAGAGTTCTCTCAGTCACCAGTTTTGACTCCTCCAGTTCAAAATGGGAGCTTTCTTCTCATCCCGGGTCCGATTTGTGCAGATTGTCAACTCCGACAACGTGCAAGAAGCTGCAAGGGAAACAGACGGCTATTTCATCAAGAGCGGCATCGTGACAATCATCAAGGATGCTCTGATCCCCAGCGGAACCATCATATGACCAAAGCTGCCCTGCTGCTCTACGTTGAGAACACGGTCAACGGGTGTTTCTAGTTTATTTTTTATTCTCTCTCTCTCTCTCTCTCTCTCTCTCTCTCTCTCTCTCTCTCTCTCTCTCTACGTGTAAGCTACAAACTCCCAGGTATTCCCAATGGACACTCTACTGTGTATCATTTTTGGTGGAATGCCTCACGCATGATGATTAGTTAGCAAGGTGATTTACCCACAGCCGGCTTGTTCTTTCACTCAACACTAAAAACAGGATGATTGCTAAAAACCATAGGTAACGACGAGAACTTTAGAAAATTTATTAGGATACATACCCTCGGATGACTTTTGACCATTTTACGGACATCTAGTGGGGTTTTGCACAAATCGCAAAAGGGTTGTCTCGGAAGTCAACGCATGACATCATCACTATTATTAGAAAGGGAGATGGGCACTAGGCGATGAAAACTCCACCATTGTTTGCTAGTCTCATTTCTTAATGTTCGCCAACTTGGCCTCTTGCCTAATAATAAGTCCTATCTATGGGCTATTATATTTGGTCTATGGAAACAGTAAGCAGGATGGAGAGTACCTGGTAAGCCCTTCTGACGTGGCATTTGACTGCTGCTGCTTCTGCTGGATCATCGGTCAACCAATCTATGAGCAATTAAAACAATAAACAGGAACAGTGACATCTAGATTACATCATAATTAGCGGTCACTGGGTTACATCATCTGGTAAAGATTTTTGGGAAAATCCGAAATTTGACAAAAATCAGTCCACGCGCAAAATCCGGGGAGATGTGGAAAGAGATTTTCTTTTTATGATGTTTCGGCCGGGCATGAAAAAGAGAGGAATCCTTGCATCCTCGATTTATGGGATGAATATGGAATAAGAAGATCTGCAGAATAGGAATCAGGAACTGGATTTTGGCAGCGAGGCCAGCGATTTGAGGAGGGTTGGAGAAGGCTTCCTCACAACATGAGCTAGCAGGATGATGAGAGAGAACAAAGTCAAGGCACCAGCTTGATGGGCTGAGCCTAGGGAAGCTGGAACGTATGTCAGGAGCGTCGTAATCCCCAAGGTAACCTGCAACAGTTGACCATCAACGCTGTCTGTTAGCTTCTACATGATTTACCTTCATTCATTGCTAATGTTTCAAAAAGTTGGAAGTGATTTAATATCCTCCAATTTTATAAACAACAGAAGGTGAAGTACCTGCAGCGCTGCCATTCCCAGTGTACTCCTAATTAAAGAATTTATCGCTGGATGCATGTCTATTTTTCTGGTAGCCAGCCACAAACCACCAATGGATATCAGACTTGTGGTTGCAAGGATGCGATGATTAAGCTGCATATTAATGGATGGGTAGGAAAAGATGATTAGAATCTCGAAGCTTACTACAAATCAGTACCTCATACCATCACACACTTGAGTTGAAAGAACATAATCAGCAAAGAAATCCTTTTGTATTGTGCCTCGACTTTCCTATGCTATGGATGGTCGACACTAGGATCATATATCCCCTTGTCCATCACAAGGTCAATTACTCCTTTTTTTCCTTCTTGTGATGAAACTTGTCATCAACCTCATGAAGAATTATGAATGATCCTTCTTGTGATGAAACTTGTCATCAACCCCATGAAGAATTATGAATGGTCGCGGAAAACAATAAAGTATATCCTCCGTGTGGGTGTATAGGAAGGCATCACAACAAAAAAATTTAAATCATTTCCCGCTTATATTTCTAACTTCCCAGGAGTAAAAAGAGGCGTGCCAGTGCTTCCTTGATGTTCCTTAGATTTTTAATGACAGCTATTGGCACCATGCGCCATTAAAACAGTGATGCTGTACTAAGAAGGGATGGCTTTAAATAAAATATACCTTAACATTGTGAACAAATCAGAATATAACGTGTAACAATTCTATGAGTACGGCTGAAAGAGAGCCAACAGAATTTGAATTTTTTTTTATGGTAATGATAGATTTGATTTTTTAAAAGCTATGTCATGCATAGTGGCCTCAATGCACTTGAGTAGCTCAAAGTCAAAGGCCAAAACAGAACTACGTATAAAGAAAAGAAACATTTTGAAGGTCTTGTCATCAAGCAACCAGAATGCTGAAAACTAACCTGCACGGTTGATGTGTTCTCGAAAAAATTGCGAAAAAGGGGCTCCATGCTGAGCACATCATCTGGGATCCAAGTGTCACCCATTTTGGGAAAAGTATTGTACGCGTGTCCCTAACAGTGTAACATAACATATGCCATCAGACGACGTTAATAACACAGGAGATGAAGGAAAAAGTAAAGTCAAACCATTTCATACCGCATCATTTCCTGCAACAAAAGCTCCAGAGACAGCTGTAATGCCAACGATAGCACAAATAGGGAGCACTAGCTTCTGAACTTTTGCTGCCCCATGGACCCAATTTATGGTGCCAGCTGGAGGTTCTGGCATGACAACGGATAGAGCAGTCCAAAGCAGGCCACAGTATATGACAAACGCCGATGTGAGATGAGCAGCAAGGCGATAAGGGCTTACTCTTGGCTGAACATATTCAGAAGGTGGCTCCTAAATTCAAGGAAAAGAATCAGAAGGGAAATTCGTCTATGAGTGTTATAAACAGTTGATGTGCAATGAAATTGTGGACAAGGAAAATTAAATGTAAACTACCTCCAAGCCACTCTTTACCATCCACCAACCTACAAATCCCTGCCCAGCACCAAGTGCAAAAAGAGCAGAGAGTCTCAGACCAAGGTGGCGAGTAATGAAACCTTTTGCAAAAAAATATGCAAAAGGAAGAGCAAACACAATACCCAGCCCCCTCCCCCACATACGGTGTGCATACTCCATCCAGTATATGAATTTAAAGTCTTCCATACTCATTCCTTTGTTTATTCTACAATAAATGAAAACACATCATAAGTATCGTCCTGCACAAGTACTTGCAATAAAAAAATAAATAATAAAATTTCAGAAAAGAATATGACACCTAAAAAAATAAATTGAGCCACAATTATACAGGTAAAGATATCAAACCATCACATTTGTAAAATGAATTTTTTTTTGCTAAAACTTATTTGTAGAAAACGTAAAAGCATTCAAATCTTCAAAGGAAATCATATTCACTTCATAATTTGTTCTTCAAAATTTTAAGCAATGATAGCATATAAAAGACAGTTCGCGGTAAGTAAAACCAAAATAAAATCAAAATTACTAGCAAGGAGATTAGAAAGAATTGTCCGGAACCTATATGTGATGTGCGGGGAATAATTTATGAAACATCATGCAATAGTTCAGTGAGATCATCTAACAGAACATGAAGTAAAATTCAAAGAAGCAATCCACATAATGCTTATTAATAAGTCTAACCGACACATTAAAGTGGCTACAGATTCCTAGAACGATGGAGGAGGACCGATGGTACCAGCCCAGGTGGACCAGACCATAAATATTATCTTAAATGTATGGTGCTCTGTTTTTTTAGAAAAAGCACACAATAAACTGTGTACTGTGCGGAAAACTTTCAGTGTAGTTTGGACGCACAAAAACATTGTAGCATGACTCAATAATAAATATCATGCGTAGCCATTTGGCACAGAAAAAACTGAAAAAATAATACAATCATAGGAAGGACATCAGAAAAAATGACAGTAAAGAGTAATAAGAAATGCAGAAACCGAGAGGAGCTTCATGAAAAAAATAAAAATGAACCAAATCAGAGACAAAAAAAAGAAGTGAACAAGATCATCAACAGAGGTGGAAAAGATTTTCCTCTGCTAATACAACTAAAAGTTGAATAACTCAGTACATAGGTTTACTTCACATTTCCATTAAAAAATCGCAATTAAGATAAAATAAAGACGCCATAGACAAAAGCTCGTTCAGCAAAGAAAAAATATAATCAAAGGATAACTCCAGAAAAAAAATTAAAATACAGTTCAGTAAGAGAAAAACGTTACTTAGTTTACCGTTTGTACTCTGGAGATTGCTGATACTTTTGAAATTCAAGCTGCCACTGTTCTTCTGATAATGGAGGTAAACTACCAGTAAATTTCCAGTCCGTCATTGACAAACCTGATCGAGTGAGACGTGTTATACCACCAAGCACAACCATGCTGAATACCCAGGCTGCGCAGCCGAAAAGCCATATCCCAACCTTCTTTTGAGCAGCAGCACCTTCAGTGATTAGCAGTTTCAAACCTTTATTTGCCACTTCAGCCTTCCCAAATGTCGCTAGGGATGCAGAAGAGGACATGCTCCTAGATGGTTGACCAAAAAACCCCTGGGTACAACGATTTTTTCCTTTTCAGAGAAAAATGGAGGCTGGTAGAAAATTTCTAAAAGCACAAGAGTAACATGTAGACATTGTAACATTTAAAATAAAACCACGTTTTCGAACCTCTTGTACATCAAACTCATGATCATCGCCACGAAAAAAATAGGAGCATAGACAAGGACCTATACGATTCGCCGTCATGCCATAAGGTTTTCAGAAACCAGCGCAAGTTCGAAACGATCCACGGCCATGTAGCATACAAAACAAAGAAGCATAAAGAAGAAGGTAAAACGCTACGAAAAGGCTACAGGATTGAAAACTAACAGACCTTTGAGAGGGACCTGAACCCGTAAAAGGAGCCCCATCTCGCCAGAGGAGCTGCAGAGGCCTCAGTAGCTGCCGCTGATTCAAAAGTAGGACGGAGAGATTTTCCTCCATTGGAAATCCTTGAGTAGCCCCTCACTTGTCGAGGGAGTGCCGCGGCCCCCCGTAGGATGGAGACGAGTCGACTCTCCAGCATCACCTGGTAGTCCTCCCCTGCCTCTTCTTCCAACACTGCGCAGAGAGGGGGAGAGAGAGAGAGAGAGAGAGACCCAGGGATCTACACCTCTTGAGGTACGAGAGAGAAGGAAATGGAGGCCGAGCGAGCGAGAGAGAGAGAGGAGAGAGATTGGAATCGCGCCTTTGTCGCGGCGGAGCCGTAAAGGGGAAATCTATTACTGGGAGAGATGCTCCGGGAAAGATGATCAAACGCCGTCCAATAAATCGAGTTTTATACTTCAACGGCTCGATCGACGAGTACGTGGACGAACTGATTGACAACTAACGCAAAGATTGTGGATGTCAACGAGTCGACTCACCGAGTTGCCGAGATTCGAACCAACTAAATAACGGAACTCACGGGAAACAAAAGAATTCACACTACGTATCAATATGCACAGAAGCAGTGCATTTCGTCAAACGTATCTTTCTCTCTCCGTTCACTAAGCAGGGATTTTGTCCACATCCTACATTACATTTTTTTCTCGTACACAACGCAGGTATCTTCCTCTTTGAATTAATAATATTTTTATCTTAGTTAACTTAGGCCCATTAACACATTCTAATCCGGCCCAATATTTTTCAATGTTCCCAGTACCAGGCCCAACATACGACAGAGAGCCGTTACAGCGGGAACTAGAGGCGTCGCCACATCAGCCGACGCTCAAACTCGTCTACGTCGCTATGGAGTGCGGTCAAGGTTTCCTGTGCTCACATTGGTAACTGTACCACCTTCCTCTTTTCACCGCCTCCCACTTTTTAGCTTTCCCTCTACCTTCCACCGCAACGGACTCCTCCGCCACCACCGGCCATCTCTTCTTCCCCCTCCTCCGCCCCGTGAACCAGGGGGTTGAGGCGGCGAGGCCTGTGATTCTCTTCCCTACGGCGGCGGCATTACCTCTGTTTCTCGATTTATTGGAGTTGTCTCTCGATCTCTCTGTCTCCCACTGTTTCTCCCGAGAGAGCAGGGGAAGGGATTGGATTGCGTTGGAGGAATATAGAGGAAAATGTGCTGCTGCTGCTCGGCCAAGGCGTGCTGCGTCTGCTTCCTTCTGGTCCTGGTGGTGCTACTGATCGGCTTCGTCTTCGGGTTCGGAATCTTCGCCCATGGGTTCCACAAGATCCAGAACAGCCTTCACGTCGCCGATCCAGCCAGCAGACCCTTTCTCGGCTTCCCCCCGCCCCCTCCATTCTAGCCAGGGTTGATGGCAGCCAGAATCGAGACAGCCGCACCAAATGGTTCGGAATAATAATGCTCTAAGACTCTGGTCAGTGTCTTCGGAGGAATTAGGATTTGAATCCTGGCGTTGGGGCCTCGGTGACGGTTGCTTGATCCATTCTCTTATAAATAGCATTATTTCTTTGATCTGATGGTGTGAAATTTTCTTCCTCTTTCTTGTTCTGCGCAACTGATAATATTTTGCTACTCTGATTTCTTCTTCTGTTTCACCGTTTGAAATTTTCACTTTCTTCATTATGCATAAGATCATTTGGACCAATGTTAAAATAGGTTGAGGATTGGATCAGCACGAGCAATTATTATATCTCTCCGATTTTGACATTAACGTACAGCCACCATAAACCATCCACTGGTTATCAAAATCCTCAGATCCAAAGCCAATGGGCACAAAATTCTTATGTTTTTCTCGTTTCTGATGGCACCAGCATGCCAAATCCCATGTTTAAGGTCCATCTCTTCTCCTCTATAAAATCAGGCGTCGTCACAAGAAAATATCAAAGAGAATTGGTAAAATAGATGCCCCTGAAAACCCAAACTGGAAAAAAATTATTGATAAAAAATTCTCAAAACGGAAATGGGACAAGATCTAATCGTGAATTTTAAACACAGCAGAATATGAGATATACTTCCATGTGTTAGAAAGAGGCCAAAACCACTGAAGAAACCGGCGAAATGAACAAATAGGAAAGTAAATTTGAGTTGACTGAAGGCTGTGCGCTTTCTTCCTCATCTGGTGCTCAGCCTCTTGCTTTAACTGGAGGGTCTGGTTTTAGCTGAACTAACATGGAAAGCCATGGCATCCAACCTTCTTGTAGTGCAAGGCATGCCTCCCCAGTAAAACGGGTATGCTGTCCACATTACATCCTTTGTGCAGGGGACAATGCCATTGACATTTTTTACACTATATTCTCCCTTCTTATTGAAGAGTAGGTTTTGGGGGAAGATTTAGTGATGAAGTTTGCTGGTTAGCGATGAAATTATGTGATTCTGCTCCATGAAGCATTTCATACTTGAAAGAGACTAGTTAATCGCAGGAGTCTCTCTCTCTCTCTCTCTCTGTGAGGGATACGATCAAAGAAACCTTGAATGATTTTGAATAATATAGGAATAATATAGAATCTTCTGGTTTTAGCAGGATAAAATAAGAGCTTTCTGGTAATGGATGAGATTATACTCCCCAGTGTGAAGCATATGATCAAAGGAAACTATGAAAGATTATAAAAAGAATATTGTTTCGTAATTAAAGAAGAATAGATAATAATTGCTGGGGCATTCTTGTCTTGGGAGGATCAAATGAGACATTTTCTAGTAAGTGATGAGATCATGGGCATTCCCCAATGTGAAGGATAGAATCAAAGAGCAAATTGGATGATTCCTGAGATAAAGCTTCATACTTAGAGAAGACCTGATAATCGGAGAGTGATAACTTAAGGAGGATATAACAAGGCAGTTTTGCTAGGAAGAGATTGCTCTCTCTCTCTCTCTCTCTCTCTCCTCTTTACGTATGCACTCATACATATAATAATAGAACCCTCTGCTCCCTTGTTCATCTCTTTTCATCGAACCCGCTTCCATGAGCGTTCTGTTCTTGCCTGTGTGAAATGGATGCTTCTTTCAGGAGCAATTTTCTCCTGTTTCACTCTCTTTTTTATCTACCTTTATGAGATCCTCTTTAATCAGCCCAGAGCAGCCACAAGGAGGGTTAAATCTCAGAAGAATGACCAAGAAAATAAAAACCCAGGCCGCAGAAAAAGGCTTCTGATGATGAATTACTCAATTCCAACAAGCTTCTTTTCCATTTCTTGCCTCGAATGCCTCATCCGGAGGAAGAAGATCACCCAAAGTCAGCAGCCATATTAAGACATGCCAGAAGAATAATAGTCATAAAAGAAAACAGTCGTTAGTTTTCTACTACTCTGTTCTTGAACTCCAGCGGATGAACAAGTTCAGGCATAACCAGACAATCTGAAGGCGAAGTACGCCCACACGGACATGGCCCAGATGCTGCAGAAAACCCCACAGAGGCCGCAAGAGCAGCTGCTGTCGCTGAGCCCCACCAGGAACCGGCAAGCACCCACTGAGGGATCCAAGAAGGTGACGATCCCCAACCCATCAAAATCACAGCTTTTTTCTTCCTGCCTCTGCAACTGGTAGAAGCTATTGAAGGCGTAGGAGACGTTCCCCTCCTCGCCAATCCCATTGCAGGACCCTCCGTAAAGCAAGGTGGTGCAGTCGGCGGCGCTGCAGGCCCTCTCCAGATGGGCAGCGGCGCCGCCGCCGCCGCCGCCGCCGGAGAAGAGGATTTCCTTCGATGGGTCCGCCACGCACCACCTCGCCGGCAAGTAGTTGACTTTCTCAGCGTTCCTCAGCTTCCCTCTTCCCAAATTCAGAGGGTACTTTGTTTGGCCGTCAAAGGAGAAGATCCCCCAGTGCCTCTCAAAGTTCCCCGGAAGAACGTTCTTCTGATCTTCGTCCAGGAGGCTGAAGAGGTAAACGTCCACCGGCGGCGAGTTGGGCCTGAGAGGGGTCCCCTTACCGCTGAGGATGTGGTTCACTAGGCCCTGGTTGAACGCCCTGGCGGCGGAGAGGTTGGCGGCGGCGCCGCCGCCCTCGGTGGGCCAGCCGACCTCCCCGACGATAACCGGCAACTGCCCGTAGCCGATCCTCGCCAGGGCGGCGACCAGGGTGTCGAAGTTGCCGTCGAAGGCGTTGGAGTAGAGGCTCTGCCCGTCGGTGACCGAATGGGTTGACCCGGAGAAGAAGGCGTAGTCCTGGGGGAAGTCAGCGCTCTGGTAGAGGCTGAGGAAGGGGTAGATGTTGACCACGAAGGGGGAGCCGTTGGAGGAGAGGAAGGCGGCGAGCTCCGAGATTACCGGAGCGAGCTCCGGTCGGAAGGTCCCCTGCGAGGGGGTGGGGCCCTCGTAGGCGTCGGCGTTGCAGGGGACGACAAGCTTGACGAAGCCCGCGAGATTCGCTCTGGACAGGGACTGTTGCAGGTTCGCCAACGCCGGGAGGACGAAGGGCTGGTACTTGCCCTGGTAGCTGGCCAGGAAGGGCTCGTTCCCGACGGCGACGTATCTGCTCGTAATCGAGAGAAATTTCCTCAGGAATCGGTGAATCGGAGAGGACCGTTCGAATTGAACAGGGCGACGATGAAGGAGAGAAGACGAAGATTGTGAAAGGAGATGAATTTCTGGATAAGAAGAATGGGGAAGATGAAGGAGGGGCAGCGACACCTAATATCGACGCCGCCTTTGACTGTATATCTCGAGACATTGTGGGCGACCCAGGAGTCTGCGGCCGCCGGAGAGGAGCCGAGCGCCGCCAGCATCTCGTTTGGGATCCCCACCATCACCTCGATGCGGCTCCCCCTCAGCGCCCCCAGAATCTGAGGATCGGCGTCGAAGAGCTTCACCTTCCCGATCTTGTTGTCCCGGAGGAGATTCACTACCACGGGAGGGGAGAGCTTGTGGGACTGCAGAGTCCCCCAGTTGACGCCCACGGCGGCGCTCGCCGGGGGGATCGATCGGAGGGCGGCGGCGGCGAGGAGGAGGAAGAGGGCGGCGGCAGGGAAATGGGCTCCAGCCATGCCGCCCGGGGCGGCTGGTGTGTGTGAAGATTGGGCGGCGATGTCGGTTGCAGAGTGGGAAAGTTGTGAAACCCACCGGTGGGAGTGAGCTTTCATTCGGTCTGTGGCGGATGCGTATTTGTCTTTAAGGAAAGGACGGTCCTTTTCAAACTTAAGCGCTCGGAGCCCCGTTCCTCTCTCTCTCTTCTCTCTCTCTCTTCAAACATAATGGGTTTTTTTAAAAATTTATGGGCTCAACAATATAAATACGAGATAATTGATTTCTTAACATTTTCGACCTGTGAGAGAGGGGTTAAATGTATGTGCAAGCATTCATTTTTTGGAATTATTAAATCCAAAAATATTCGAAGAAATAAGTATGTGTAAGAAGGTATATGTGAACATATTTTTAGAAAAAGATAACTCCATAATTATTTAATTATTAATATCCATAGAAAGGTACATATGATGCCCGGTTGGGTTTCTCCAAAACACGACCATAATTAAAAGGTTGTATTGTATCTTAGCTGGTTATTTTCTCCAAACTCAATATTTTTTTATTATTATATCAAAAGCAAAAAACCTATGAGATAGGGGTACTATATATGCATACATTTTCATGATTAAATCCACTAATATTCGTAAAAAAATGTAAGAAGCTATATGAGAAGATATATATATATATTAAAATAGATCGATAATTATTGAATTATTCAGAGAAATAAATTTCAGAAAACCTGACCCTAGTTTAAAGGTTGCATTGTGAAAATGTAAGATAGATTCTCTCTCCAAATGAGACAGCTGACAACGGCCCCCGTTACCAAATCACATTTTCATTATGATTATTATAACATAAAAAGCCAAAAGCCTAATTTAGCCGGTTACCAGCCTTCATGTTTTAATTATTATTTTATATTAAAAAGTATATATATGACGCTCAAATAAATTTAAAAAACCTAACCCTAGTTAAAAGGTTGCATTTTCTCTTAAAAACAAGGTAATTTTACTCAGACACTCGCATAGACTGGAGACTTTCCCACTATCTTACTCTCTCTCTCTCTCTCTCTCTCTTGGTGTCCCCTTTCTCTCACCTTCAGACTCTCTATCGAAACCCGGTATTTCATTGTTATCATTACATTAGAAAGCAAAAAAAAAAAACGCCAACTTCAAGCCAGCAGCCACCACCAATCTCCACGAATTTCATAATCTCCCAGTTATCTATGTTAGGCCCCACTGTCCCTGGAGAAGTCGGGCTGGTTGGTGACTGACCTGACCCACGCCCACTTGTGGTCGCTGGTGTCGACCAGGTTCCTCGCCTCCGCCACCTCCTCCACCGGGATGTACGCGTAGATGCCGTTGATCGGCCCCGAGACGAAGCCCGTGTAGCCGGCCATGGCGCCATGGATCGCCGAGTGAGCCAGCAAAGTGCAGTAAAGGTTGTCCGTGGCGTTCGCCGGCACCGCCCTGATCATGTACGTCGGGTCGATGTACTTCACCGTGAAGAGCTCCCCGGAGAAGTCTCTCTCCCACCACCGCCGTAGCTCCGTCTTCAGCCAGGCGCCGATGTCGGAGAAGACAACGTTCCCCGACGGGTCCTTCTCCTTCGTCGGCGGCGGTGGTATGAGGTCCTGGCCGGCGCCCTCCGCCACCACCACCACGGCGTGGCCGTTCTGCCGGAGGCGGTGGCGGAGGAACTCGAAGAGGCCGCCGGGGCCCTCGAGGAAGAAGCCGTTCTCGGGGATGAGGCAGCAGTCGACGTCGCAGCTGCTGAGGGTGGCGTGGAGGGCGATGTGGCCGGTGCTGCGCCCCATGAGCTTCACCAGGCCGACGCCGTTGACGGCGCTCTCGGCCTCTACGTGGGCGGCGCTGATGGCCTGCTGCGCCGTCTCCACCGCCGTCTGGAAGCCGAAGGACCGGTCGATGATGCCGATGTCGTTGTCCACCGTCTTCGGGATCCCCGCCACCGCCACCTTCAGGCGGCGCCGCCTCACCTCCTCGAAGATCTTTGCTGCCCCCCTCATGCTCCCGTCCCCGCCGATGATAAAGATCTTCCATCCCCAAAGGAAAAACTCACAATAAAATCGAGCGAGAAAGGAAGAAAAAAGAACAAGAAGAAGCCCAGAAACATCATCATTGCCGCCGCCGGCGAATCGGCCGGCGCCGCCAGCGACGGCGGCAGCGGAGGAGGAGGAGGAGGAGAGGAGGAGGATCCTTGCTCACCTGGTTAAAACCGCGGGCCTCGACAGCGGCGACGATCCGTTCGAGGTCGAAGCCGCCACGGGAAGTGGCGAGCGCTGTGCCACCCCTCTTGTGCCAGCCGTCGACGACCTTGGGATCTAGCCGGAGGGGCTCCGAGGAGTAGAAGCCTCTGTAGCCATCCCTGATGCCGTAGATCTCCCTCACGCCGTAGATGTCCCAGAGCCCCACCACCAGCTCGCGGATCACGGTGTTCAGGCCGGGGCAGAGGCCTCCGCAGGTAACGATCGCCGCTCGCACCGCCGCCGGCTCGAAGAAGACCGTCTCCCTCGGCCCCGCGCGGTGGTAGGCCAGGAGGCGGCGGTTCGGGGAGGGGAAGTACTCACCGGAGAGGTCGAAGAGGATGTGGCGGAGGATGACCTCGGAGGAGCTGACGTAGAAGCTAGGCCGTGGGTGATAGAAGGGGCTGTTGTCGATCGGGTTCTGCCGCATGGAGAGATCTGGCAGGTAGTCGCAGAGGTGCGGCAACTTCTGCAGGTTGATCGAAGAGAGCGAAAAGGCATTGGAGGAGAGCCGTTTCAGCTTATCCCCGCCATCGCCGTCCTCGATCGGCGGCGCCTCCGAATCCATTGCCGGCGCTAGACTCAGTCCGTCGTCTGAGGAATAAGAAGAAGACTAAGAAGACGAAGAAGAGGGAGAAGGAAGGGAGGTGATGCTGGTCCCAAAAGGAGGGGTCATGCGACGGAGAGGACACGTGTAGGAAGATGCAATTTTCATGATGACGTGGCTTAACTAACGTCTGCCACGCCTCAGGGGCCGCGTAGCCACCGTGACGACGGACCACTAAAATGGGCCCAATGCTTGCTGAGAGAGAAAACGCGTTAATGGGCTCAATATTCGGCCCATTAGATTGCTCCACGGACATGGATTAATGGGTTAATTAGTCCCTATTTTTCATTTTTCATCAGAATTATGGTTTTTTTTTTCACGAGTTGATTTGAGGAAGGCATCTATTTACGTGATTTTTTTTTATAAGGGAAATTATTGAAAACTATCGGACTGGTGGCGGGATGCGCGTTGATGGATCCGTTCGGAAACCGAAACTGAAATGATTCGATAGGGTTGAGGATACCAAATGGTCAACGATTCGGTAGTCGGCAAGTATAAATTGTGGACATAGTACGAACCTTTGATGAGAAGATTTATGGTCGAGGGTGAAGGAGCAGGCCTTGAGCAAGTGGCGGAGGAAGGAGAAGAGGGGGGGAACCGGCGCCGGGCAAGAGAAGCCACAGCAGGTGCCGCCTCCGCCGCCTCCGCCGCAATCATCGCCGCCTTGGGATATCGAGTGCCCAGCAGTGAGAAAGACGATTCCTCTTTGATTCCCGGTAACCCTCTTTCTCTCTCTCTGTTTCTCACTGTACGTGATCTTCCTACGCTTTTTTCTGTTCTTCGTACCTCTGTAGCGTTGAAAAATGGTTCGATTGGGCAGGGGTAAGATTTCCGGTTTGGGATTCGGATTAATTCGGCAAGATGGGATGAATTCTCTGACTCGCTGATGTGATTGCTGTTTTCCTTTTTCGGTTGGGACCTAGGGTTTTATCTTTCTCCGAGTGTGTATTATTCTTTAGTTTCGTTGTCATATTTCGGATCTCTCACCCATTGGAAGTTTTCATTCGTTTGTACCATCTTTTTGTTCCTTCGATTTACGATTCGTCCATCTTATCCGTTCCCTTTTTTATATTATGATTGCGGCTTTATAATTTGTGAGAGTTAATAAACAATTATTTCTAGAGAAATTTTCTCCTACGAACTATACGTACAAGTGGACAGAGAAGCTTCTTTGACAAGTATTATCAGTTCAATTTAAATGCTGGTTCCTATTTTATCGGACACCAGAGGTGGAAGTCTGTGGATATTTTTGCTCAACTATCAACAGATATAGAATATAGTTACGAAAGTTCATATTCATTCATCGTTGGAAAGAGAAATGTAGAGGATACCAACCGTAAATTAATTCATGTCATTTTCCTTGCAAAGTTTTTTTTGGAAAGTGGATTCTATGTAATCCTTAATTCATCGTAGCAAAAGTTAAGGCAGGGATTCATGTATTCTGCATGCTCTCAGAAATCCCATCTACATCAAGAGTCTACCCCATTTCTCTCATTTCGAGTGTCACATCTTTGCCTCAAATATTGCTAGTAGTTTCTTTGATGGTTTCTCGTTCAGGTTTTCTCCTTGTTGTTTTTTCTTGGGCACCGTTTTGTGCTATTTTTGGAGGCGATTATGACTATTGACATCTCTGATAACATTTAAATGGCGTGGAGTTTCATAAAACTAACGTTCTGTATGGAGAGGTGACCAACTCCTAGCTATGCTAGACTTTGCCTTCGTCCATCCCCTAAACCCCTTTTTCTGTTACATGACCACACCCCTTTGGCAGGCTCCCATCCCTGGGCCACAACCTACTTTTTCTGGTCCCTCATTTAGTGGGAAGGAGCTACCCTCATCCTTCACCACATATCGTACGATTTTGACTAAAGAGGAGCCAAGACTTCATCTTCTTTAATGAATTTGGCTTTTGAAAGGGGTCAATAAGCTTTGGTTGACTCCCAAGTTGATGTGGAGCCTTATTTACATTAACATGAAGAATTCTTCGTGATAAGATGGGTTCCTAGGTTAGTGTAATATGTTGTGTATTAATGTCTTTTTCTTGTTAATAGTAGAAGGCTATATGTGTCAAGGTCGTCTATTGTTTCCAAATGCTTTGCTCATCAACATATGTCATCTCCACATAACAAGTGTTGATGAGGGGTAAATGGTAGTCTATGTTTCAAATATTTTGATTTCAATGTGACACACTGACCTTTTTTTTTGTGAGCTGAAAAATCGTTTAAATATCATCCATAATCTGGCCCCTTCCTAAAACTCTATCAAGATTACCAAAGCCTTAGTCATCAATCCTTGTTCTTTCTCATCAGCCTGTTATTAAAACCTTTAGCAATGATGATGTGAGGATATTTTACTGCTTTGAAGAGGTTTGAAATTATTTTTTCAAGGTTGAACTCTCATCACTTATCTTTCTTGGTACATATTTTGGTATCAGTTGCAACAACATTTCTATTCTTTTGAATGTCAAGATATCTGATGTAAGACATCACTTCCAAAAAAGAAGATAAAAAGTTTTTGTCCCAGGTAGCCCAAAACTGGTGGGCCAAGTGTTCCGGAAGTTTGAAGGATGGGTAACAAGGATTAGATGGCCCAAAATCAGATTAGGCCTTTAACAAAATGTGTGGGAAGCGTTTTAGAGATTTGTTAAGTTGATCTTCCCACTTTTAGTGTATTTTGAATCTGTTTTAAACTGCTATTTTGAAGGATTGTTTTAAAGAGTGGTTTTAAAGTGCTTTGATTCAGTTTTAAATTTTTGTTCAAACTGATGTCTTTTTAAGGGCACCCCAGCGAAATTTGACCTATGTAAAGGCCCCCATGTTGTAATCCTAAAAGCATTATGAGTTAGTATGAAGTTCTCATCTCCAAGGTTTCTCCTCCCTCGACTTATGGATTCAAGTGCCTCCTTTTGACGTCAGGGAAATATTTGATCCTTGTGGATTCAAGGGTACTTACAGATTTTAGGATTGAAGGCTCAAAGTTATGTGGATTCTAAACATAGTTTCTTCATTCAAATTCTGCGTCATATGGATTTAATGACGAAATTTCCTTTTCACCCAACTCCAAGTCCATCAATTGGTATCAAAACAAGGTTTCAGAGACTTTTGGCATCAAGTGAAAGATTTCATCCTAAAGTCAAGTGTTGAAACTCTACACAGAGACACACATTGAATGAAAATTTTACTAAGAAGAATTTATCGGATCTGGTAATGAGTAATAGGTTTGACAAAGAATTTATAGAAGATCATAACAAGGAGTTACACTCTAATTTACTGGTTGTGAAAAAGTTTGTGGTTGCACTATAAGTAGAAGATTAGTTTGAGCTTCACAGTATTTTCAGAATGATAGGACAGTTAGTCAAAAGCTGTGTGATGTTATCGTTGATAGTTGTAATGGTGAAAATTATATTACTTCAACTATGTTTCAAAAGTTAGGCCTAAAGTTGAGAAACACCCACGTTCTCATAAAATCAGGTGGATCAGAAAATTTTCTGAAACAAATGTCAAAAAAACTTGTTTGAAATTTTCAGTTAGCAAAATGTACTTTGATGAAGTTCAATGTGACATGGTTTACATGAATGTTTGTCACATGATTTTTGGAAGTCCTTGATTGTTTACATAGTTCTCACTTATCATTGCAAAAAGAATTTTTATTTGCTTCATAGAAATGGTAAGAAAATTACTCTAGTTCCACTGAAGGAGAGTGATTTTCTAACTTGGGGCAAGAAAGAAAGAAAAAGCTTCATCAATTGAAAGTAAAGAAGCTTTTAACAGTGTGGATCAAAAATCAGAAAAAACTTATAATGGAGTGAAAGTATAGTGCCATACATGTCACTGTTCAACTAGTATTAGATACCTTGTTTGAGTTTGATATTGTTTTAGATTCCTTCCTTTGATCCGTGATATTAAAGCACATATGACTCGGCTCCAGCAGCAAGCCTACCGAATTTTCAATGTTGTAGGATGAATGTTAAAAACAATATAAATTCAAATAAGGACAGAAGAACTTTTAATGAAAGAAATGAAAAGAGAAATTACGAAACCATGTGAATTAGATGTTGCAAAGAAAGAATATGATTTTTACAATCCAAGATTGGAATAGGGTGTAAACTTACCAGATATATTTGTTATATGATCAAAAGCACTAGAGTCAAGAATCCAAGGTGGCGATTCACTAATGGAGATATGATATGTTTGAGAAATACAAGTAGTGGTTTCTGTTTGAATGAGAGATGCAACTATTGATGAGGCCTACTGAGTTGCATGAGACTAGAGGATTTGAGTGTACTCCCTAGTTGACAATATCATTTGTTGAGTAACTCTATTCTCCCCCTCTCTTGAAGCAGCTACATTGATTGCTTTAGGAGGATGTCCATGCAAGTCATATTAGGTATCTCTAGTGTGACCCTTTCTTCCACAATGAGTGCACTCAGGACTTTGCTGTCCACTGGTGCTTCTACCTCCACCTCTCAGCCAACTAGTGAGACATGAAATTGTCTCACTAGTTGCTGAAGTCGTTTGTGGACCTTCTTTGTCTAGAAAAGCCTTAGATAGTCATGTGATAGTAACTCAACTCTAAATAGAATTTGATTATGAACACCTTCATATTGTGCTTGAAGTTTTCCAAGAAACTTTAGGACAATCATTTGCACACAATGTTTTTGCATCATTTGAATATCATGAGAGATGGATAATAAAGTAAGAAGATCATCACTCAGTTGCGTCACCTCACTAAAATATTCACTCAAGATTATCACTTGCTTCAAACAATAATATTCAATAGTCAAATCATACATTCTTGAAATTGTTGGATTTGATACTCAAAGTACAGAATCTAATGTTGAGTCCTAGAGAATGATAATGAGAGTGAGAATGAATTGAAAGAAACCGAATTAGAGTACATTTCGATCCAAATCTGAACCTCTTGGTTTTAGTCTTTTGGATCATCAAACTAGAATTGTTAGAACCTAATGACTTTCCTCATGGAGTGATGTGATACTTTAGAAGTAACTCTGGCAGTGTGTGATCCAAGGGTACGACCCTTTATAGCCTTGAGGTAGTTCTCAATGTCAATTTCTAATGCAGTCCATTGCTATAATCCCTTATTAAATCTTAGTAAATCACTTTAGTAGGATTAACTTAATGATAACCCCATAATATATAATTCATATATATGTGTCCACTTTGAGATCAAATTCAGCGATCTCCTATTTAGACAAGATGAATATGATAACTTGATATTATATATTGTGATTTTGTGAGCTCAATATTACTATCATTATTGAAGATATTTCCAACAATTTCGTCCATCATCATATCCATAAAAGACTAGAGAGGCTTTCGTTACATTTGTGTGCAACTAGACCCAATAATAATCAAATATATTGATATATTAAATGACATAGATTAAGTATGGATGTGTAGCATGAAAATTATGTGTAGTGTGCTTCAACATGTATATTATTAATTGGCCCCTTTCATTTTGAGTAGAGATCAACTAAATAAATTCAGTGGGAGTAAATTTTAAACTTTATTCTTATTGGAGGGGGTGTCTATAACCAAATGAGCATCCTTATACAGCTTCTATGTGAAATTATATATCCTTATGAAGAATTACTCTCATATGAGCAGTATATGCTCATGGAAAACCTTTGGTAACAGTCTCTTAGTAAGGGGATTTGCAATCATAGAGTTTGGCCAAATATGTGCTATAGACACTTGGTCACTCTAAACCTTTTTTTAACAACTAAGACTTTCTCAAAAGCTCATATCACATTGTTGGAATACACAATGATTGCCTTATTATCACATAATATTTTAACAGTTATGCAGTCACATTCTTTGGTTAGATGCATCATAGTGCATTATAAGTTCAATTGTTATGATGGAAGAAGTTATAAGTGTCTGTTTAGTACTCTTCTATGATATAGTTCCTCTAACTAGTAAGTAGATATAACCCATAGTGGATATCTGTTATTGCACTAGTAAGTAGATATAACCCATAGTAAAATAAAATTAGGATACCTAATGATCTTTAATTGATTTGATTTCTTGTATATGAGCATATAATTCTTTGTCTTCTAGAGGCACTAGATGACCATTTTATTGCTCTCTAGTGATTCACACTTTGATTGCTTAAGTATGTGTCCAACATTCTAACAATGTATGTAGTATCTAGACGCATACATATTTGAGCATAATAAGACTTCCTATAGCTCATGTTCATACGATAAGTAATTGATAGGGATGAAAGGATTTGTACCTGCTAACATTAGCTGGATTTGTACCTGCTAGCATTAGATCAAAATTTATTGGTAGAATAGAAATAGAAATTTGGGTTTAAGGGAACAAAATAATATAAAAAATACATAAATGAAGTACTATGATTAGACTAAAAATTCTAGTTAGAAAAAGGTTGTATTAATTAATTATTACATTATATACATTATAACTAAACTTTTGAAATTTCATTTTTTCTTGACACTCAACAAGGGTGTTGGTGGGTGGAGGACGACTGGCCCCACCTCTAGGGTTTCCACTGGACAGAACCCTACTCTCATACCACGATAGAAATAGAGAGTACACAGATGAGAGGGGGGGGAGGTAGAGGGAAAGAACTTGACTCAAACCATAATCGAGAGACTTTGGTATTTACACTAGAGTCTCAAGGGACGTAGATGGGCTGATAGGGCCCATACCCATATGAGGCAATATTGCCATGACTTGGATGGGCCTATAATGTTCGAAATATATTACTATATTGCTTGATCTTATGCCTGTCTTACTTTTTTTGTTTCTTTTTTATGTTACTATTCATTTCTTTTTGTGAGGTTCTACATTAATGTTGTAGAAAACTGCATTCATCTTGTTGAAAATGTTTTGATTATGAAGTTTTTCATCTTTTAGATATCTTCTTGTCTTTCATATAGCATATTTTTGTTCCGTTTTATGTATGATTTAATGCTCTTTTTTTTGTTTGCATTTGACAGGACTGACAACAAAACTCTATAAAAAAAGAAAAATTTCCTGGAGCCATGTCTAATTTGGTACCTTTGGAGGGCAGAAGTGGATTATGACATTGCCATTGACTTATTGAATGGATGAAGGTTTGTTCGGAAGAATGTTCAGGGAACAATGTAACCCAAAAACCCAGTCTGCAAAGACAACCCTTGGGAGATGCAACCGAAATAACAACAGCAATGTGATTAGTATGGATATGGACGGAAGAAAAATTGATGTCGTTATTGTTGATGCTCCAGAATGCTCAAATCAGAGATCTAGACACTCAACGGCATCATTGAAACCCAACAAAAAATGTTTCCCAAGTAGAGTAATTATTATAGATGAAGAAAATGGCAATTACTTCGGATTTAGAAATGCTGATCAGAGTACTACGGCAAGCAAGACTTGCCATTTTTCTTCATCTGAATCACATTTTCCTGTAGAATCTGACAGTGACGAGTGTCAGGTGCTCAAGGGGAAAGTTCGTGTTGACTCTCCTAGGTGGATGTTTAATGCCTCAGTAGCAGACAGTGACAGTGACAGTGACAGTGACAGTGACAGCGACTGTGAAATTATGGATGATTTATCTGGAAATATTCGTAAAGAGTGGGAAAAGGCTTATTTAATGAAGAAAAAGGAGATGAACCATGCGGGGTCAAAGAAGGGATCAGGTGTTTTTGGATCTCAAAACGAACATGGGGTTCACAGTGAAACTTCTCGGGAAAAGGTCAACTTGGTGAAAAAAACCAGTGGTGAGACATGTCTGTCGCCTAGAAAAGAAGGAACCAGTGAAAATCCAGTCAATGGAGAGGATGATCTGCATGTTCCATGCACAACTGACGATTTCACTGGACAAACATCCTTTGATTCTACAAGGATGCGCAATAATGGAATTGTAGACCATTCAGTTGGAGAAGCTAGCGATCTAGGGTCTGGGTCTCAAGATAAAACTGAACCATTTTCTAAGAGCATGTGTGGGACTGAAGCCCATCCTACGAAATCATTTGGTCATAAGGTCACAAGCAATTCTTGCGGTCAAGATTCTTCAGTTCGAAAATGTTTTCCTTTTAATACAACAATGGAGCATGGTCTGAATGGTCATAGTAATGTAGTTAGAGTGGCAGACGGGGAGAATGTTTCTATTCCAATGTCAGATGTTCAAGATAAACATCAGGATGAGGATGTACTTAGATGTAGAAACTCATCTCCTTGCGACAATGATCATCTTTCATCGTTAGAACCCCATTCAAGAAAACTTAGACGCACGTCTGCTTCTCAAGGAACATTACAGAACATCATAAAAGAAGAAATGAATCCTCGAGTATTTGAACAATCAAATCTTGAAATGATGGATCGGATGTCAGATTGTCAGAGTGATATAATTGGTGACCGGGATAAGCACAAACAGTCTGAGGGATACAGACTTGCTGAAGAAGAAGAATGGGCATCCAGGCGGCAACAAATAAAAATCCAGGTTTCTGTTGTAACAATGCACGCCTATATGCCTGTCTATCATTGTGCCTAGCTCTAGCAGATTTGAATCTTGTTGTCATTTATTGTGTTGTAGTACCCTATGCCAATATGTTTCTTCCTTAGCTTCATATGTTCTGAACCTTTTCTGTTTTTAGTTGGTGGTCGAATCACTTAGTATTTATTGGTGACTTTTTACCATCTGTGTTTAGTGCCTTCGGTTAAGAACTGGGAAAAAAACTTGGAAACGTCGTGGTATATATATCATAAAAATGTTGCTAGTCACCATGGCATGTAAAATGTCAGAGGAAAACCATGGGAATGAGTAACATTTCTATTTTTGTATGTTGCTAGTTTTTTGTGTGACGGCTGAAAATGACCTAGTGATTACGGGGTTAATTTTCTAAAATGAGCTATGCTCATTGAGATTTGTATTACTGGATAATAATGGGATGACTTAGTGTATTGTGTTCTGGATCATTAATGAAATCTTCTTATTGGCGGTAACCGAAAATGAGTAGTCATGATTTGACATCCACCACCAGTCAAATTGATCTTGTTAGGGAAACTATTAGATTTTCTTTCATATGATCTCCTGAAGTGATATCCAGAGAGGAACTGTTACTCCTTTTTGTCCTCTAATGATCTTTGCCTTGTCAGAAACATGTTCCTGTGATTCATGATTACGAACTATCTGTTGAATAAATCAGTGCAGAAATAGACCCAAGACTTTGTTACCTTCCTGTTGTGTCGTTTCTGCTATTGCCATTCGTATTAATCAGATTCTTATCAAGTTGCAGTAGCCCTTCTAGGTTATTATCACAGGTCCAACTCACTGGATGGAGAGAATGGATGTGCCACGCCTCTTTGTTGTTTGAGCCATTCGGATGGAAGTCTGTTAACCATTTATAATTATGGTCTTGTCCCTGCGATTTATTTCCTTTGTCAGACCCGAATGATTTTGCCCTCTGATTACTCTTCAAATAGGGCAATAAGCCAGTGTCATCAAATCAAGGTTCTTTTGAAAATTCAGCGTTTTTTACATCCCTTTTCTTTTGAGTATGCAATAAATATGGGATACCACCGACTATTGAAAGGATGACGGTTGAAGACAGGAGTTGAACTATGCTTTTCTTTCGTTAATTGGAAGAATAAGATCGGAAGTTATTCATTATGTAGCATGCATAAGAGACGTGATAATGAAATGCGTTATTCCTGAGAAGTAAGGAAGAAACAGAAAAGGGATTTTTTTTTGCCTTAACCTATTTATTTAGGCAATGGACAGAATCAAACTCTTAGCTTCAGTTGTCAAGGAAAGGCGTGATGCTGATGTCAGTTTTCAGGAAAAACTTTTCTGCAATCTAATTCTAACAAACAGTTCTCTTTAGTATGTGGCCATCAAGAAACATATTTCCTCTCTAGATGTCCCTGGGCAAACAGTGAGGAAGCCTTCACGTTTGCTGGCATAAATGTGCTGTGCTAGAAGACTACAGCTACATGCTTGGTTGAAAGGGATCTTCCTATTTTTGCCACTGAAACAACTTCTTGCGTCCATGAACTGCATAAAACATGCGCTTAAAATTTAGTGTTCTCTGTCTCTTTGTCACAGAATAAGTTGACTGTGTATTTGGAAAAATTGCCATCGTGTGCTATTTGTGGGCCATTTTATGTTGGGGATTTCAATTGGGGAAGTATGGAACCGGAAGCTAAAAGATTTCTAAGAAGCCTAGGGTTCTATGATTACTTTTTTAACCAAGATTTAGCTCAAGCTGCGGTTTCAGCAGAAAATGACGTATTCCTAGCAGCTGAACGTGAATTGCCCCGGGGGGGGGGGGGTAGGAGGTGCGTGTGTGATGATGTCAACATGGGAACTAGACCATTGTCATGCCCCCAGTGTTGTTTATAATTAATGGACATGGTTATCTTTTTTAAGGCCTTTTTCTTTTATGTGGCCCTTTAATTTAAGTTTTTTATTATTGAATTTTTCTTTGATCTAGAGCATTTGTTACAAAACTTCTCTCTCCCATATTTTAGAGAGATCAGAGCACATTGTTATATATATTAGTCAGACTTTCAATATTCATTGATGGTGCCATTGCAGGGTTCAACCCAGGTCTTTCTGGAGAAATCCCATAATATGTCTTGTTCTGTCCAACTTTGTTAGTTCCACTTATGGCAATAATTCTTAGAATTTCTGTTCATGTGGAAAATCTTAGTCCCAATATATTTCTTTAAATGATATTTACATTGATATTAATCCTCATATGTCACATTTAATTTATGAGTTTTCCCCTTTTGCAATGTCCTTTCTTTCACTCTTAAAAGATAATAACTCATTAATTGACCTATTTATGTACAGGCAGAGGAAGCACAAAGGCTGCGGAAGAGAAAAAAGGCCCAAACTTTGCGTTTACTAGATATGGAGAGAAGACAAAAGCAACGCGTTGAAGAAATACGTGAATCTCTGAAACGGGTTTGGAATCCACTTACTTTCCTCATTCAACCTATTATTTCATATTGTCATAAAGTCTCAAATATTTCGTTATTTTGGCCGTATTTTTTGTGTTCTTTCTCTGCCGCTTGTTCACAGTTCAATATAGTCTGAAAGGCCCTAACCCCAATAAAGTTGTGACCATTCCAGGATGAGGAGACTATTGATTTAAAAGATAATATGCGTGCAATGGTTAGGAAGGAACTGGAGAGTTTGGAATTGAAACACAGAGATATGGCTTCTCTGCTTCGTGCCCTGGGTGTCAATGTCAGAGGCGGAGCCTATCCTATGTCTTGTGAGGTAAACGAATTTTTCTGTGGTTCCTCAGCGTAATGGATAGCTTCAGTTATTTTTCCAATTTTGGAATTTGCTGCATTCTTTTACCGAGTAAAATGGAGTCAGTGGAATGTCAAAAAGACTATTTGGGAGTGTTCCAATCCAGTTCAGACAACATCATAATCGGAAGACTAAAAAACTAAATATCTAAAGGCAATTTATGTTTTGAGTCATGCAGATACTCATCAATTATTACTTGATTTTGTGGTTTTTGAAAAAAATAAATAAATTCTAGAATGTAGTATACTAATCTTGGAACTCTACTAAGCCCATAGATACAATGTATCTTCCCATTATCCCAAACCTAGTCAAAATTGCAAAAATAAGTAAGTCTAGTCTTACCGAGTACACTTTTGCATGATTGTCTCGGGTTGACTTTGATTATTGTAATTTTTTAATAATTCATGTAAAGTTAGTAACCCCATTCTGTATTATATGTACGTTCGTGATAGTCTATTATCCTGCGTCTTAATATGTTGATTAAACCGTCGAAATCACTAATTTATGTCGATTAATTTTTTTTCAGGCACTAATTTCCATTTCATTGAAATTTAGTTCTGAAGCATCCATCCCTCGTTGTTTGGACTGTCTGACAGAAGTAGCAAATAAAATGAGAGAAACTATCTGCTGCATAGAAAAGTTGACCTTTTTCTCTTGACTGTCTTAGGTCAATGCTGCATTTAAGCAGGCCCTGTTTAGATTCCATCCAGACCGTGCATCGAAGACCGACATCCGAGAGCAGGTGGAGGCAGAGGAAAAGTTCAAACTGATCTCACGCTTGAAACAGAGATTGCTCCCTGTAGGATACTGAGAGCCGCTTGTACACTGCCAGAGGTGTTGTCACTAATACTACAGCCCCTGCTCCCAATCCTTCCTTTTTCTGTCACAGAAATATAACTTTGTCACTTGTAAATTACGTGTGTAGTCTTCTATAGTCTCCCTGCCCACGGGATTTGATGTTCAGAGCTTCTCTCTCTCTCTCTCAAAAACTTTCCATAAGTCTGCTCTGCACTATCACCCCTCCCCCCCCGCCTCTTCTTACATTCAGTTGGGTGCATTCTTTTACTCTCTATCTGATAAAGTGAGAAACGAACGGAATTCACTTCTCTGTATTAATCCCTGGAATCGCAGCAGCAATTGATCGTAAAATATAGTCTGTATTTTTCTTCCTCTCTTTTGTGTGATAAAAACTTGTCCTGTTGATCGTGATTGAGTTACATGGAGTGAATCAATGTTCACGGTTTAAGCTTGATTTTCATATGAAATTTGGTTTATGGGGATGCTCTCTATGTGCCGCACAGAACACAGTATATGAGGGTAGGGACATGGGTGCATCCGGTGCTTATCTGAATCCAAACACCCAAAGATCGTGCTGCTGGGTTTTGCAATGGTTAGAGAATTTTTATGAGGATGATTAAAATTTTAGGGATACATTTGATATTAGATAGTTTATTGAAGTTTTCTTCTCGAATGAATTGTTATTATTTATGAGGTCATTTAGATATTGATCCCAATGAACCACAGTGTATAAGGATACTTCACTCGTCTTTTCACTTGATCCATCCTGTAGGTCTTTGTAGACCACTTGAAAATTGTGATTAAATACCTGAAGGTTAATTGGGAAAAATATTAGTTTTTTAATTCATGAGATTTCGTCTGATTTTTTTTAAAAGATAGTCATATGCTCTTATTGGCCGAAGGAAACATGCTTACTTTCTCAGTGTAATAAAAGAGAGAACATACCTATTTTACAGAATATTACGAATACTGTATTGATATATGCTTCAGAAAGAAAGTCACTAGTGCGGTGTCTAAGAATATAATTAATAATCTGTCACAATTATAGTAGGGAACTTATTTTCCAGTTAATTCATGAATTACACAGACAATGTATTCATAATCATTTTTAATTTCTTATTTTTTAACCTATTTACCACTAAAATAAAGTTATGCTTTTTTATATATCTATTACAACCAATTAATTGTAAGTGAGCGTCTTTCTCTCTCTCTCTCTCTCTACATAGTTATGCTTCTGCTGCTTCTAGATGCAAAAATATAGCAGTTGACTTGCGTTCGAGAAGGCAAACAGAATATGATCGCACCTCTCAAGGAACCGTGTAGTGCTAGAGAGATTTTACCGGGGCATTAAACCCATGCTCCATGCTGGGCAACTATCTTTTTATGCAAATATTTCGAGAAAAATGTGAGTTCCCAACAAACATTGCACAAAAGCGTGACGCACATGGCAGTTTGCAGCAGAGAGAGAGAGAGAGGGGGAGAGAGAGAGAGAGAGAGAGAGAGAGATGAACCTGCTGCTGATTCGATTTAGTGCTCCATGAATACATTGGAAGGAATGGGAGCAGAAATTCTATTTGAGAGAACGAGGAGGCAAACTGAAACCAAGGTGGGGCAAACGGGGCCAAGCGGAAGAAGCAGTGGGAGTGTGGTGGCATCCGTCGCCATATCTGCAGCAAGCATGATGAATGAATGTGCCACACTATTTATCCCTTATGGGGTTCTGAACATAATGTAAGACAATTGATATTATGTACATGCATGCGTGTCTTCTTAATGCTATTCTGCCTTTTCCAGGGAGGCAAGGTTGCCCAGTGATGACGGGTCACTGGGCAGTAAGTCTGGGAGCTGAGGAGAAACACAGATGAGAGAGGCCATGCTGAATCAAGGAAAGGCAATTGGGCTGTCGGAACTCGTCCATTTTAGAGAAATTTTAGAGGTGGGCTAGTTTCAGTGCTCGAGAGGAAAAAAAAGGTTTCGTCTGATATTTTCGAGATTATCTCAAGGTTTTCGGACCTCAGGACGTATGTTAAAAAAATTCCAAGGGAAATGGAGAAGAATGGTCGAAACTCACCTGGGTTTATGCCCTCACCACACAACAAGGGTTTATTATGATGCCTAACAGGCGTCAGTTCCAAAGTAACGATCTCCAAACTCGCCCATTCCAGGAATCACGCGGAATTCTTCATTCAAGCCGCTTTCTATCTCTGATGTCACAATTGTAAGTCTTGGGAACTTCTTGCAAACGACGTGAACCCCCTGAGGAGCCTACCCACACAAAATGAGAGAGAGAGAGAGAGAGAGAGAAGAAATAAAATTGGGTGCATCTGTGAAGCCAGGGAAACTCTAAAACGGAAGAGCACAATCCCAAAACGTGCGGAGTGGAGACAGTTAATGGAGAACCAGTAAAGAAGAATATACAGTAAATAAGCATATAAACAGTTTTATCCTGTGGCTTAGATGGTATCTATCTAGAAGGGAAAATCAATTAGTATGCGAGCAGCTGATTGTTGACTTGTGCGATGGAAATTAACTCAGTCTTACCTTGGAGAAGGATGGTCTAGGTGACAAACACTAGGAGATTCATCTCCTTTGTTTCACAGAAATTCGAGCTCAATAATTTAAAAATTCGTGGGTCGTATGAAGTAATGGAGCTCAATACTTACAGAAATGAGGTTTAGAAATATGATGTTGGCCTCTTGAACACCCTTGGACATTAGCAAGGAAATAGCTTGAACGGCTGAATTTCCTATCGGGAAGATGAGAAATATCATGAGAAGCTGGTGAAAAATGGCTTAATAAAAAGGTTAATGAAGAAATTTCCTTAAAAGTTTGGAGAAGAGAAACAAGGTGACTCTTATATATCATCCGATAATCTATTAACTCGAAAATCAGAAGTGCAAATCAGAAGTGCCTGACAAAGTTAATATCTACGCAGAGATAGTGTAGAATAAGACACAGGACTCTCTTTTTTGATATAAAAAATCTTTCAGACGGTAAACATATATTAGATAAATTGTGGCAAACATTGTTAAATTATTTGTCAAGCCTACCAGTGCCTAGTATGGGGTCCAACAGTAGTACATGCCTCTCTGCGATGTCTGATGGAAGGTTATGATAGATAAGCTGCAATATAAAAATGTTAGGGAAAACAAGTAAAATTTAGAAGAAAAACCAGGGCTAGCACAAACCTGCTGACCATTGTCTCCTTCCCTGTGGATAAGAATCTTCCCAATCTTGATCCCTTTACAGCAAGCACGAAGAGCATTCTCCATGCTTTCACCACTGGCATCAGTTAAGCCACGTAAAACAACAGAGACCCACTTATTCATGAAGAAAAGAAACGAAGAACATTGAAAGATTGAGACAAAGGATTCTTTCTAGTCGACAAAAGATGGATACTGAGAAACGTTACTGAAGAAATGTATGATAACTGGTGCACCATTGAAATTATTTAAACCAAAATATGGTGTTAAAATGTATTTAGAATGCATATTACCACAAGCAATCAAAGGCCTGCACAATCCAAATATAAGTGAACAAGGAAAGTGATTCATGTCCATCAACTTTCATAGCATCAATTTCTGAGACTTTTTTCAAAATACCTTACGGACTCCAATTAATAAATTATATGGCGTTTGGATAAGATTTACCAATTAATTTTTAAGGTGATACATTAGTTTCTATACCACTTAGTAGCCTGACAACTTCAAGATAAGACTGAAGAGGATACAAATATTTCCTCCTTAATAACAAGAAAAGCCAATGGTACAACTTGCTTTCTGAGATTGAGAAGCAAGTTGATTCTATTCAAATATGTCAACTATGCTGCACCAATAGTTGTAGTAGACATCGTGGGTATTTTGAAAGGAGAAGATCCAGCATTATTGATCATAACAGAGGGACGAGCATGACGAATCTGGTGGCAACGAGGAACCCTCAGGTTAGCATCCTAAAGAAACTCTTAACGGTGAAAATAACAACAGAAGAGATGAAGTCTGAATACATAGATTGCTGGCAAGACGGCTATGAATGGGCTGGTAGGATAACAGTCCCTCAGATAAGTAGATTAGGAAGGTACTTGACAAAAGGCATGATGGTAGAACCCAGGTTACTCTCTTTTTTGACACGGGGGAATGAAGACCTTTTCTTTTCTGTTATGGGATCTTCGGACAACATGCATAGTTTTTCTTTTATACATATAGTGTAATGGTATCCAAACACCCACTTATGGGAGAACTTTGGTCACACACCTACAAAATAAAATTATATAACTTTAAAATACGTGATTATCTACTTGAATGAAATTAGATCATAGAACAAGTAAATGGGCGCATACCTTCTAATCACTGAGACACCACACAGTCTTTTGCAGAAATCCACGCCAGTGTAGACAGATCCTGCATTCACGAATATAAGCTACCACAGAGAATCATTCTAGAATTCCAATTAAACAGAACTTGTTAGCAATTGGCTTTGAAAAAGACTTATTTTTCTCGGAACTAGATTAGAACAACGAAACAGAAGAAGGGATGCAGCTCGGCACAAAACTACATGTGATATTGCATTGCACACTCGAATCATATGGAAGCAGCACACATGCGTTTGGGGGAGCAGGAACTTGTCAATACATAGCCCCACATTCTACACAGTGGGAGAACCATTGTTGTCAACACCCTTATACTCTTGCCTGATAACTCTCACAATCACAAATGGACATAACTGTTCCTCTCCCATATTTCAAAATGTGAGAATGCAACATATTCAAGGCACTGGACACACAATCTGACCATTGGCTTTGAACCTGTAAGCACGGGATTTTAGACAAGTCACAGACTTAACCAAATATTCACTAGTCTTATTACTCTATGCCCAAAGAAAATCTTCTAAACCTTCAAGGTTAGCATAATCCTTGTCTCAAAAATTCCTTGCAGAGATGTCAAAATGGCAAGTAAATCAATTGAAGACATCACATTTAAAAAATACCAAACAAAATTACCTGTTGGCGTAATCACTTGCTTTTCCTTGAAAGGTAAGTGACCCAGACCATGCTCAACAACCTGACAAGGGAAAAAAACGTTTTTCAACTAAATAAGCTGAGATAAACCGTAATTGATAAACAAGTAAAAGGATAAACTAAAAATACTGACCAGACGAATCAATCGATCAGCATAAAATATGAAATCATGTGTTGTGGTATGGGTATCACGTATAAGGGTGTGCATGCCTCTTATCTGGAGGAAGTCATAATGAATTGATCAATCACAAAATACAAAAGGGTCTAATAAGAAGAAAAACCCTTGAAGAGCCAATGAGATTTGTATAGAGGGACCACATATCTTTGCCAAAATGTTATCGTGAATTTTCAAAATGGAATAAACATACCATCCAATAATTCTGAAAAAAAGGCATAGTAACAGTAAATTTAGAAATAGTTTTTGGCTCTTACCTGAAACGTGGAGTGAATGACGGAAAAATTTGGATATATTTTACAAAGATCGTGTTGACCAAGTTTTGTGCGAATATGTTGCACAATCAAGTCAATTGCCACATGATTATCTCCACCACGTGGGATGATCACGTCAGCATACTTTTTTGTTGGAAGTATGAAGTCATCGAAAGCAGGTTTTACAAATTTCGAATACTGCACCAGATATAGCAAGTGTAAGAACGTTTTGACAACCAACTCACAAACATAGCCGAATGGCTGAACATCAACATGATGCATAATTTTTTTTTTCCTGAATACATGCACTAGCAGTAAACAACGTTCTGTTTACCTGGTCTATAATTGTTTTGATATCTCTGCCCATCTCGACAGTATCACGCTGTATCCGCCTTGCCAAGCAAACATCAGCATCTGCACTGGAAATAATCATCATGAAAACGATAAGAGTACCAAAGAAAACATAAAACTAATAAAAAATGTAAACATAGTGTATCTTCTTTGGAATCATAACCATGAAATAATACTCTGACTAATCATTCTCCACGTTCATGGAAGATGATTCTCTAAAAAAAAGAAGAGGGTAAAATACCCAAAGTTAGTATGTTGAAAACTACTTTATTTGTTACACTAAAGTTCCCACTTCCAAAAAAAGGGGACTAGTGGCAAGCTGAAAACCTAACCCTTCCTAGTACCCGACCTAGGTAACTCTTGACATAATAGTAGCCGTCAAAAAATTGATGTTGGTTGCTTTCTCAGACTGCACCTGAATTTTGAGCAACTATGGAGAAAACACAGCCAGGTACCTCTGTACATGTGAGTCCACTAAGTGATCCATGATTGATTCAAATAGACGTCAAAGAAAAAAAAAATCTGTAGGTAAGAACAAGATCTAAACTCGAAACATATAGACGCTTCCATAGAAGATAAATTCATAACCTAAATAAACTGAAGCATAATTATTTACAGAATTATTTTAAGACGGATGGAAGAGTTAACACTGTCTGAAGCTAAAAGAAACTTAAGCGGTACACGAACAATTTTGCAAAGTTATCACAGCCTTTCCGTTTTTAAATTTCAAATTATATATAAGCAGGTGACAAGGAAATAAGCAACATGTACCCTAGAAGGTAAAAGTTAGTGTACTACGTTGACCACTCGGAAAAATACTCACCACTTAACCCGATCTGTCTCAATCTTAGAAATAAAAATACACCAACAGAAAAAGGACGAAGATTAGAGGAATCATAGCAAGTCAGAAGCAGAAAAGTAGACCTGAATCGACAAAAATTTTCATATTCATAGATTCCCGAATTCTTGGATCATGAAACACTAATATCCCTTCTAAAATGATGACATCTGAAGGATTGACCTGATGAATACAACCAGAACACCACCATCACATTTTGTGAAACATGTTAACAAAAAAAGCTAGATATAAAGCAAGATCTTGCAGAAAAAAATGGCCAAAAAGCATTGAAAAAAAAACAATAAAAAAATAAAGTCATCCATTTAGTAGTAATACAAATGATATTCTAGACATTTGAGACACAAAATGGCCAAGTAGCAGGGAAGAAGGCAGGCAAAACAGATAGCCAAATATTAGTAACAATATAAATAATCATTAGCACATGCATTATTTAAACTAGATTCATATCTGGATTTCACAAGGTGCCCAGGGCTATCCAAAAATGACAATGAAAGTGGAGAAAGAAAAGTGTGTAAAATACCTTCTGTAATATGAATAGGAAATAGCCTAAAGCAGATAAATTTCTTTAATATGAATAGGAAACAGCATAAAGCACAAATTTCTTTAATATGAATACGAAATAGCATAATGCACATAAATGACAGGAAAAATTTATGAAATGAATATAATACATCATCCTAAGGATCACTGTTGACTTAACTCAGTATAGCATTGAAACTCAGGAAGAAAAGAACTGAGTTGAATCATAGTAACCCAGCGAGACATTTTAACTTCATCCTGGCTCACACAAATTTGTACTTAGGACTTTAACATAATATATATTCCAATTGAAACCTCAGAGATTCAGAAACCCGATGCATAGGGTCTGAAATTGGTTACAACAAGATACCCAGAGCAGGCATTCAGTACACAATGGTGGGTACAAAGAATGGGGAAAAGACTGCATGCTTTCCTGCCATCAACGAGTTTTCATTTCAAGACTAAGAAAAACATGGATTACAAAGACAACTAATGACAGAGTTCGGATATTATCAAAATCAAGTAGCACAACTAGCCCACCATAATAAATGCTACCAATGGATGCCAAAACAATTTTTTTGAAAGCCTGTTGTACCTTTCTTGCAGGTGATATGCTTCTGTGTGTCTTGAAATCATAATTTTGAACGTCAACGGATTTCCAGTTCTTTAAATCATCCAAGCAAGAAAGAAGTTGCTCAGTGTCAAAGGCATCTGAAAACAGGAACTGGAGAACATCAAAAGAGCCAAAAACACGAGTCCAAGTGAGATGATACAACAGTTCCAACGTTGCAAAAATGTTGGTCAGCACTTATAACTGAAATGAAAATGTTTCATTTCACCAAAAAAAATATAATGAGCGACACCATGATCATATTAAGTGATTTTTGATAGAAACATTGCGGATTTTGGCTGACAACAGTTGGTGGATGACGCCTTCAGGTAAAATGTACAGAATTAGATTCAGTACTAAACTATGTACTTGAGTTCCATGATATTACGGTTCTCATTCTCTTCAATCTCTCAATAACATGAATTCACGATGATACATCATTAAAAAAATCACTTGAGTCGTTCAGCAGGGAAAATAAGCCAATATCTTTTAAAGAGAAGAAGGATATTTAAAATATGTTTTTCAAGTAAATGTTTTTTAACAGATGCATAGGGATATTACAAGAGCAGTGAAAGCTAAGAATCTGTCTTCACATTGGTCCATAGAGTGTCATGTTGATAAATATATGGCCATAAGGATTAAATGAATTTCGTGAAAGACAAGTCATCATAGTTTACAAGTAGTAGAGCTTACCAGGATGATCGAAGTTGTACTCATGAACATGCATTAACTCCTCTTCACTCAAACTATGATAGAAGGAGGTCTGCAAGATCATGGAAAAATGAATTATTTTATAATACCAACAATTCGTAGTGGAAAATATTAGCATGAAAAATTATAAAAGTTGCACACATCTGCCAACAAAGCATGTTGGGAAATCACTTGGAGAAACATGATAACAAGTTAGGAAAATAAATAAGACACATCATGGATTAAATAACCATAAATGAATACATATTCATGATGGCATATTGATGGAAAATTTCCAATTTTATAAATAATTTGAAAATAAGAAAAGGATAAAATCACACAGTGATTTGATTACTTTTGCAAACTATCATCAACCACACAATAAATATCATTACATTTCTAAAAATATTTGACAAGAAAATATAAATAGAACATGTGCACGGCTACACAAAATATACTTATATATTTTGAATAGAAGTAAGATCATAGTGTAATATATAAGAATATTTTGAAGAACTATGCTCCTCCAGTGGTAGAGGTCAGTGGCTTATATAAAGTAAAACAGGTTTTAAAGAAAAGAGACTTTTTTTGAAAATAAGATCAGTGAAATATACTGATTCCGGTTTTCCCATCAAATTAGTTTACAGTTTTAATATTAAATCAATCTTATGTGAGAACAAGTTACGACTTAAAAGATAAAATTAAAACACAACATTTTAGTCCAAGATATGCAGTCAGATTCTCACTAATCTAACATGACTTCATGAGTAATTTAGTTTTTATGTTTAAGAGAAAATGTATATTAAGATTGCATATGAGGATTGTGTTTAATGTGCTTGTTGAATCCCCAACCTTCAGCTGATAAGGTTGTGACAAAAACCTTATAACTGTTGATAAACGCTTATATTGTCATAATTTTAGTCATAATTTTCTGTTTAAATATTGTAACAAAAACTTTTTATGCCGCATTAACACTTAGATAAACGCTTACAATGTATTAATATATTTATGAATATCTGTTGATCCTGGGGTTGACACTTTTGGAAGCACATGAAGTTTTTAAAAAGTTTTGACCAAAGGTTGACGGTTTTAGATGTGCCAACACTAATTGATACGTCAGCTCATGAATCACAAATCATAAGTATGAATACATAGAGTCGATACTGCGGTTGGCACCTACGTGACATGTGTTGACGTCCATAAAGATGTGTTGACAAATGAATGGTAGAAAAGAAGCATGAATGACGATATCTGACACCAGTATTCCTAATGTTACACGCTCATTGAGGGGGCATTAGATGGAAAGCTGTTAACCTAAGATCCAAAAGGTTCTTTGAAAAAAAATTAAAACGTAAGGAACCGACTCTGGAAGAACTATGGAGTGGAAGCTATTAAAATACATTTTCTTGGGAAATAGACTATACCCATGGGAATCGAAAATTGAATAAAATTGCATTTTCTGTAGGACTTTAAAGAAAGTCAGGACTGAATTATTAAAACAGTTCAGAGGTCGACGGTTAAAACAATATACCTGGTTATACTAAAAGTTACGAAACCTTTGTTCCCAAATTAGACTTTGGACATGAAAAGAATTTATAGCCTATATGTGCATACGGGCTTTATCTTTGAAAGAAATCAAATTATGTTTCTTAATTGAAATATCAAAATAAACTACGAAATCTCCGAATGACATAACTAAAGTAGTTGCAAAAAGCATAGTACTTGATTGACAAGAACAACACGCTGGTCATGAAGCTGCTCAATTATCATATCACAGACGGTGGTCTTCCCTGATGCTGCACCACCAGCAACGCCTGCAAATGACACTCCGAAAATCTCAGATATTTGTGCGAAATAAGATAAGTTATGACTCCAGTAGATCAAGGTGGTCAGATTAAGTAATAGACAACTGAAAAATACTAAAAAGTTAATAACTACCAGTGTGAAAAGCAACAAAACATCAAATGAGACCAAAATTATAGGTTTAAGAAGATAAAAAAGTGAATCAAGAACTGAAAAAATGATCCGAGGGGAATGTCAATTTAAACGTCAGTTGACCAGCTAAAATTTGATACAAGATTTTTATAATAATAAAGAGCCGAATATAGCTTATGAGCATTGGATAGTCAATTATTGCAAGTTTTGGCAGCTAAGTATTGATCGGTGGCAGTCAAAGTGAAATAGTTCACTTAGAGTATCTCAGTGTAGTTGCAACCCGGGCCAATTTGCACAGGCTTAGAATGATAGATCTATTTTTGAATAAATTATTCCTATAAAACATCTTTTCAAGCAAGCTGGATCACAAAAGTCAGTATAAGAGTTCAAACCATGATCATGGAACCTACTCCTAGCATGCTGTTGTTGTCACACTGGCTCATAACCAACAATTGTCTCGAAAAAGAAAAGAAAGTAAACGACTTGGGAAAGATGGTCAAAATTCTAACCAGAGAAATAAACCAATGCACAGATGGCGATTGAAGAATCGTGACCAGAATTTAATACTATGTTAAGTCAAGAAAGAAAAAGAGCTCACATAGAAAACTGAAGTCCTTGAAATCGAATAAAAAATTAAATCGTGGGACGAGCAGCAAGTCCAATACATATAAAACAACTTCAAACAGAATTTCCGCACATTATGTTTGAAACACTTTCATGAACAAAAGGGAACCTTGGGAGAGAAGGGTGTTGTAACACACTCATCATTCTTTCGGCCCCTTGCTGATTTGGGCATGACCTTTGCTTTTAGAAACAAATAAGTATGAACAACGTAGTGATTTTCTGGAAAACAAACGGTTGCAATCAGAAAGCTAACTGTTAAGGGCAAGACTGAATCTCTTAATCAGCTTCTCTTTTGCCGTAAAACGATTGTACTAGGATAAATCATTTTTAAGGTTATACTGGGATAGCAGGCTTGGGCCAGTGAGTTTCAGGAGAACACAGAAGTTCACATCGTAGTTACAACTGTCCAAAATTTCCAATCTAAAAAAGAGACACAACTACAAGATAAATAATTTTTCTGATCAAGAAGAGACTAACCAATTACAAAAGGTTGTTTATGAAAATGTCCAGTGGTGGAAGTTGTTGATTGTCCGTTTTCCTTATTCCTTGGCTCTATATCATCCAAGTGGAATCCCGAAAAATGTGCTCCACCGGAACTCTCTAATAAACATTCAACTGATTTAGAGTCCATTTGAAGTTCACCTGAAAGAGGCACTGGGTGATGAATATGGGAATGAGTTATCTTGAAATCACATGAAGTCAACATTTATGCATAAAGAATTTCACAGAGACGAAATAACATTACAAAGAATGGACTTGAAAAATCAATCAATACAGATCTCTAATATGTAAGATAAAGGAAAAGTATTAGTTAGACAGCAACAATACTTCCATACGGTACACTCAAACAGCTGTCGAAGACTCTAATGGGCAAAGTCTGGTAATGCTAAAAGTTTCAAAGTATAATCATTAACTACTTGCTGTACTGGTGACTCTGTAATGTTTATTTCACCTATTCAGTTTACTTCTTCGTCACTTAGTCTACATAACTATGCTACTAAACCATTTCGTCTAGTGATTCTCTTTTATTAACTCTGCAGAAAAACTGTTCAATGATAAGAATCTTTTTTTACAATGATGTTTTCTTGTCACAGAGCCTACACCTTAGCTAATGAACGGCATAGTTCATACCCTCTAACAGCAGTGCTGCCACGCCTGATTTCTTGTGCTGGATAAAAGAAGAATGGGTGCTGTCATTCCTTAAGTGGGATACGTTCTTTTGCCATAGAGATGTACAATTTTCAAGTGGAATCACTTTAAAGACCCAGGTGCCAGAAAATATGACATAATATCTACTGATGAAAACAAAAGACAGTTGGAGAGATAAAGTTCAAACAAAAGGACGAAGGAAGTTGACCGAATACAACCATGAGCGCAGCGAGAGCCAATAAAACAAAGAAAGTATGATTAATTCGGTTCCCCCCCCCAGAGCCCCCACTTCCTTCCCGATGTCAGGGAAGTCATATGGTTTACTGAAATCGCAGATGGGGATCATCGGATTAGCAAACAAAGCTATTTCGGCGAGTGATTTCTCGGCCAATGAAAGGGGTCCACTCTAACACTGCGCTGGATCTAACCAGGAATGATCGATATTCCCGTCGATCACGTCAAACCACGTTGAAAGGAAGACAAACAGGAGGCCAAGAAAAAAGATAGACTGCGAGGACAGCGACGAGACGTTAGCCGGATAGAGCCGTCAACATCAGAGCAGGAATGAAGACTCGACTACGAACCTTTCCAATGGAGTCTACTGATGCGCAGGCAAGATCGGGTCCCCTCTCCCTTTCTCTCAGTTAACGAAAAGACTAGTTTGGATGCTATCCAAAGCCGAAGATCATGACATACAAGACCGATGAGCGTGGGATATCGAGAAGATTCTATTTCGGCCAGCTGGCCATTAATGAATTAGAGACTTAAAAAGCTTTCTAACAACTCATTCTTGAAAGCAGACCAAAAAGGAAAAAAGGAAACATGCAACTTAATAACATAATAATACGCAAAAATAAGTCATATTGTCTGGAATCACTGTCTGGTCCAGATTCCCCGCCTTTCACATGGACCCGCGCGGTCCAATTGAACATTTCTTGTGGTATAACATCTAAGAAGTAAACTCGAACATCCCTAGATTACTCGGCCCATCAACACAGCATCTAAGAGTTATCACCTCATCCAATCAATTTACTCAATTTTCTATAGAATAACCCATGGTAGTTAATTCAAGAGCAAACTTGTCATTACAACGATAGAAAAATATGGGGGAGGGGAAGGTTCATCCCCGAAATTGTCTTGATGGGTAGCTTAACCTAAAGTTCAATTAGTATTTACTAATCACAATCAATAACACTATTGAAGATGAAATGAAAGTTGGGACTAAATACATCATTGATGAGGGTTAGGTAGATATAAGTGAATCATGATTTTATGCTATGATCAATGTGTGAATCATCAAATCTAAATCAAGTTAACTTTAGTTAAGCACATAATCATTATTATTTATGGATAATTTTAATAGAATAAAACATAGGGGTGGAATCATTCATTTGAAAGATATTTTAAAAACGAACATAGTAAAAAATGTAGAGCTTCTAAGTTTGAAGAATTTGATTTGCTATAATTTTATAATATTATTTAATTTAGAATTTCAATCGAGGACAAAATGATCAGGATTACTATAGCATGTAATTAAAATATTTTTTAGGGCCAAATTGGTGTCACAAATAGTCATGAGGACACTCATCAACAAACATAAGAGGAACCAAAGCCTTATGTGGATGGCTTTAGCTGCTTAGGGAGAGTACTTTCTAGCAAGGGTTTAATGAATGGAGGTAGGTTTACCTACTTGAAGAAAATGTGGCAAAAGCTAAACCATTTTTTCTTTCTTTGCCTTGACTGTGAAAAAATGTAACACACGATGAATGACAGTTGGATAAATGATGTGCAGAAATTTGAATTTTTTTAATAATTATGAATTTTAAAATCCAATGAATGTATTTCTCAATGATTCTAACACATTGGGGTGTATTATTGTTTGCTCAACTAGCCATTGAGACAATAATTTGTTCCATTAAATAGAGTATATGAAGGGAGGCTTTTGTCCAAATTAGGGTAAATACTAAAATATCAAAAAGGGGAACAAGAAAGATTTAGAGAGAGAACCTCCACTTCATGTATCTTCCTCCCTCATCCACCAAGAAGTGTTGCTGTATCCAATTCCTCAAAGCTCCTGCAACACTAGAAGATCAATGCTTTGATCTTCTAGTGCTCAATGCTTTGATAAATTCATCTCATGCATCATCTTGTATGATGAATTTCCCAATTCTGCAAGAAGACATTACTACAAATCTTATTCATACTTCAATACTTTGCTCTTGTGTTTGAAGATAGGAATGAAATCTTAGAGTACCTATCACACTATCAAAAGACTTACTGAAGCCTTGATATTTAGTATGGGTAGATAGACTTGTGAAGTCCATCGAGAAATTGGGTTGATAGGCTTGTGAAGTTTATTATATAAAAGATTTGTTGAACTGATGAAATCAACTATATTATTGGAACAATAATAGTGAAATTGTGATAGTGATCTTCAAAGCAGATGTAGACAAGGTGTGACCTAACCACTATAAAAACTCAATGTCTTTATCTTTCTCCTTGAGTCATATTATACTTAGGAAAACAATTACAAGACAAATTAAAAAAATATGGCCATCTTGACATTGAGGATAAATTCACCTCCTCATAATTTATGTGGCTAGTTAACTAGAGACTCAACAACTATATGTGAGGACTAGCAAGAGAGAAGAGTTGCTGCTTGGGTCTTAGCTCAGTTAGAATGTGATGAACTCTATTTAGAGGTATTTATATGTCGTCGTGATGCAACTAAGTTCATACAAATAATATTTATAAAATCTCATTCTTTGATTTAGGATAAGTAAGGGTTGATCCTCAAGGAGTGTGGGTAATGAGAGTAAGAATTTTACTTATTTTATTTATTATATATATATACTTGAGATCATGAAGGGTGAAATTAAATCTAAAAGGGTAAAGATAAGAGAAATGAAAAGTGTGACAAAGGGGAGAGAATGGATCTAATGCAATGAAATGATATAATAAATGATAAAACTAGTTCGAACTAAGAGTTAATTTACCTATGGAAAAGATTATAAGGATGCCCCAGATCTAGATCTTACATAGGCCTTGTTGTGTGTTAGTCTTAGGCTGAGTGGTGCTTGATCTATGATGATCTTGATGCATTTTAAGTAGTCTTGTCTCCACCACAATTTTGGGTACGAGAATGCTGTTAAGTAGGTCTTGATTTTCCTCTTTTTTTTCTTCGGCTAGACACTACTAAAGAGAGAGCTAGAAAGTGTCCTCTAAGAGGGGGACGAGATGTCTTAAACCTCTAGAGAATTAAGCCCTCTAATAGATAGTTATGATTAATAATTGACTCTCATGGTGGATGACCTAGATTCTTTTATGAAGGTGTCACTTTAATCTTCTTCTTAATCTTATCTTAGGGTACCTTATGATGGGGAACCTAGATTTCATTTCTTAATAACCTTTTTAAGTTCAAATGGGTTAGGCCAAGGTGACACCCTCTCTTGAGCCCATAAACATATTAGGTCGGCCCTCTCCATAAGACTTGAGCTTTTCCTTAAGTTGAAAGTTTGAACTTCTTCTATTACTTCTAATTCATAATAAGTGTTCACTTAAGTCTTTGTAATCAAATAATTATTAAGAAAATGAGAGAGAATCACTACTTGACTTCATAAAAGTTAAGTAAGATTAGTCTCATAATATAAATAAAATAATCTATATTAAGACTTAAATAATAAAATATTATAAATATCATAATGAGTTAGTAACACATATATAATTATACTTTCTATATATTAATTAGTATTTATATATAATATATTAATACATAGATACAACTACTAATTTATAATTATTAGAACAAAAGAATGAAACTAGTCGAGTAGATAGATAGATAAATGAGAGATTGGTGAAGAGATGCGTAGCCTCATCTCAATTTATGGTAATGTTCCAAGAAGTCCAATCCCTTTAGTCGGGTCAGACAGTGCGGTGGGAGTGAGCACTAATCTCGTTAGTGTCTATCCCATTTGAAATAGCCTTTTTCTATGACGGAGTGGGTGGGCACGGTACACCAGGACTGTGTGCTTGGGACGTAGTGGAAAGGAGGCAGAGCACCTAGTGCTCCTTCATATCCCTTGTAATTTTTCATTAGAAGAGTGCAACAGGTTAACTAGCTGGGGATAACATCATCTTGTCTTTAACCATCATGAAAAATCTGGCTCGGTTGACAACGGTGACACCTGGTTGTGGACAACCAGCTCTCCCTCTGCTTGATTACAAACTAAACGAGAAAGCACCCATCGAGCGTCATCATATCCACTAAGCGTTTTCAGCTCTCGAGGTCCTTTAATTTCTTGAGGCAGGCATCTAGCTCCACGGTATATACTAGAGGAGTAGGTCAAAAGTAGGGAGCAGAAGACACGACGTGGTGCTCAGACAATCTCCGCTGCACATCTTGGATGCTTGTGGTACCATAAATACGGTCCCTTGGGTAGCTCGGCTCATGGCCGCAACTGCTGGTTGAGTCTACTTCATCGACGGCACCCACTCGGGGTCGAGGAAAACGGCAGTACCAGTTCCAACAGTGCCTTGCTCCGGTTGGGAGGAATGCTCAATCTTGATCCCGCACGAAGGGTTCCGCATGGCTTATGCGTTACACAAGTGGCAGGGCGTGGCATTCAAAGCCGACGCTTTACCTTTCGGGTCGGCTCTTCTTCGTAAAAAGGTTGGACCTGCCTGCATCAAACTAATCGTAAAAAGGTTGACCGACTAGAAAACCAGACTCAATGCTGTTGATGTTGACCATGACTTGGTCACACAGGGGGAAGGTAGGAAGAGAGTGAGAGAGAAGAACGAGAAATTAGGAGAAAGAGAGAGAGAAGAAGGGGAACGACGGAGAGAGGCAGATAAAGAGAGGGAGAGAGATTCTGGGTGAAAGGGGAGAGGAAAAAAGAAGAGTTGTTGAGATAAAGGTCAATTCCACGTGTGTCAACTAGGAACCTTTTCCCCTCTGGTGTTTTCTAACTCAGAAAAGACATACAAGAAATTTATTGTAAATATATAATACTGGCGTTGTAGATAGAGTCTCAAAGCGTTTTATGATGGTATAGATGGCTGCAATTGCCGAGAGCTGTGGAAGAAACCACATCTGACACCATATCGCGATCATGCAACTTGTTGGGCACCGAGTCTACCGTAAATGCCAAACAGTGGGCGCACTACAGCACCGGCCCATCCGCCCGCATGTTCAGAGTTCCTGAGGGCATAGTGAAGGTGAGCGCCATATTTAAAGCCTCTGGCAATCCCTGTTCGAAGGTGATGAGTAAAACGCTGTATATTACCGGACGGGGCAGTAATATCACACCTCAAATGAACAAGGTTTACACTATTTTCTCCAGCCCAACAATAAAAAATTGTTCAATCTCTATAGGCAGAAATCTATTTTCCCTTAATGATTGCAGCATCTGATTGCAACAAAAGATATCCTAATAAAGAGAGAGACAATAAAGTTTCACGTTGCATCTGATAAATCTATTTTCACAGAGTTACCTTCTTGCTGTTGCTGGAGTTATGATGCTTTTTCTACCTAAATCAGGAGGTTACCACTCATTTGTTTTAGTTCAAAAGCACGTATGTGCTAGGGAGAAAACGTAAAGTGTTAAGAAGATTGGATCAGGAGTGATATCTCCCACGAAGGGAGCACCACGTGTATGCCACAAGACCGTTCACATCACATGCATACTACAATAGTCTTGCTATGCGATTCCCCTCATCTGAGTACCTTGCAATGCGTAACCCTATAATCTCTCTGAAAGATAATAAGAAAGTATCTTGTCCTTTTCAGATATCGTCGTAGATTTTACTTTCCTGCTGTCTAGTGAACTTTCATGGGTTTTTCTTTGGAACAGCTAAGCATATTCACTGCATGAGGGCCTAGTTGTTTGCACATCACTGCAGCCATAAGATAACCTAATGGATTTGGACAGGGAAACTTTGACATGTTTTGTATCTCTTTGTTACAGAGTGACACATTGTCAGGCTGAACGTCAAATTGGCCAGCGAGTGGTGTGCTTGAAGGTTGAGTATTTTCCATCATAGATCTCTAAACTATTGTCTCGTGATATCCTCTAGTGGAGCCGTCACATTATTTAACATTTTTCTCTATCAATCTCCACTCCAAGAATTGTTCTTACGATTCAGAGATCTTCTATCTCAAATGCCTTTTAAGGTACACAAAATATATATCACACTGATATATAATTTTTAAGTATATTAAGCAGTGAACTCATTCTAAGCAGACCCATTTCTTATCAAAGTGGAGTAGTCCTCACTCCAATACCTCAGATAATGCATCAAACCTTTTGTTCCATTGCCCTACAAATTTTATACATAACTTTTGCACTATCTTAGTTTCTCCTTCCACACTTAGTAAAGAAAGGCTTTCTTTCCGTCTAATTGCTCCACCTCAAGATCATAGCATGTAATGTTTGTCAATAAGATCAAAATAGATGCCTTCTTTATCATAGCACTCCAAATTCCTTCAACACTGACTTTTCCTTCAAGAAGGCTAGTTTTGTTCAGAAAAGAGTTTTTTACTTTGTAAACATCTATTTGTATTTGATCAACTTCTTCCCTTTGAGCATTTCTGTAGGCTTCCACACATGGTTTCCTTATTTTTTTTGTTGCAACACACTTGATTAAAAAGTCATTTTAATAATAAAAAACTCTTGAAAACCCTTCCACTTCTAGAAGGATGCCAATATCCTTGCACATTGTTCTCATATCCCAAATAGATCTATTGTTTTAACTTTGGATCTTGTTGTAAGCTTCATTTTACTAATAACGAACTCTTGAAAATTGATCAAGTTGAAGAAAAAAATCTTTTCATGTTTTAATTCCTAGACTTTATTGAGTTTAATGTAGTGTATGATATATAAGTTTCAGTCAAGACACTCAAAAATTTCAAGCATTGATGTGATACCTAATTCAAAAGTTTTCTACACATTGAATGAAGAGAGGATGGAGTGTGAGGGTATTCCTATCTAGCCTTTTATGTAATCACTCTAGCTTATAAGCTTGTTGTGAGCCCTGAAGGAGAAGAGAACTTATGTTTTTAGGATCTTTGTTTTACTGATGGTAAGAATCAAAAGTTGAATTGAGCATAATTAAATATTTTTAGAATTTTTTTATGGATAGTAACTGAAATGCTTTACCATTATAGATAAAAAAATTATTGATAGAGAATTACCAATATAATTTCATTACTAATCTAATTATGGCAGTCATGATAAAAAAAGGTTTAGGAATTGAATTTTTAAATGGTCTCATACACAGTGAAATTATAATGTGAAATTTTTCACAATTTTTTTTCAATACCTAAACTTTTATGATGAATATATGGATCCAAATGTTGTTTGACATATATTTCAAAGAAGAAGAGAGAAAAAGATATTTGATATATAGATTTCATCAGAGTAATGATAATTTTCTTTTGTGAAACTCAGCCATTAACATGATAGCTAATGTTTTTATATCTAGCCATGTTAAACTAATATAAAATTTAAACCTATAAGGCTTAAACTCTAAAAAGGGGGCAGTGAATAAGGTTCTATGCTTTTTAACTAATTTTCATTTTTGGCTATTGGTTGTGGGTATCATTATGTGTGTCAATACATGTGTGCTCACAACTCTCTTTTACCAAGAACACCAAATTTTTTTATATTGGTTCACCCCTCACCCAATTGTGTCTAGTCTCAAAGGAATCATTGTATTGGTATTTCACTATTCTCTCTCAAGAAATACATGTTGATGTTTATTGGCTCAACTGCCCAACCACTTAAGTTTGTGTCCTTAAAGACTCCACAATTTTAGGACCAAAATAGGCTACCAACACCATATGCTTTCACCCATTAGTCTCTCCTCTCACCACTTAGTTACCCTAGGCCTGATAATGAGCTTTTTCTTGAATAAGACGTTTGATCATTTTGTCAAAATTGAAGGGAGATGAAGCTGAAGCCTTTTGAATTGTCATTGATACTTGTGGCAGGAAGAGCTTGACAAAATTTAGTGGATCTTCATGGAGTCAATCATATTCTTGTTCTCAAGTCTCTTTTAATAGTTTCTCGAACATCTCAAAAGTGAACTCTGTTAAAGAGGAACATTGTCCTGTTAAATTATTATATGCATAATGTTTTGCTGACAAAAAGCTAATACAAGACTAATTTTAAAAGACCAAATTAGACTTTTCTTCAAATATACTTGATATGAGAATATATGTGAGAGTTTTTATATATAGTTTGAGACAATGCTTATAGTTATTCAGATAAGAATTTATCAAATATACATTGTAATAAAGAGCTGAACTTACAAGATTTACTAATCCCATGAGAAGAAATGACTATGGTGCATATTGCTATGAAATCATAATATTTACAGAATATGACACATTGAGAAAGTAATGACTAGCACATATAAATCAACAAGATTTCATGAAGAAAATGAGTATGAAAGCATAGTCTACTATATGCTCATGATATTAGATTATTACTTTTGAATAACTTTAATATCAAAATAACCAATTGATTTCAGACTATTTATTTTGTCAAACATAATTTTCTAGAGGTTGAGGAATATACTTTGGAAAATTAGTTTGGATATCTTGAATCAATCAAACTATTATCATTTAAATCAGAGTTCAGTGTATTCACTTAAAAATCATATTGATAAATTATCATATTGATAAGACATGTTATCTGACAATCAAATTCGTTTCAAACTGATTCAACTTGGGATGTATTAGATAGTAATGTTAGTCTTTAAAAAAATCGTGTAATTTTTCAAAAGTTATCCAAATGGACTAAATGACATATCATATTAGATTTCTAGACATTTAAAATTATGTTTATCCCAAGAAAAATAGACATTAAGAGATTGTAGAGAGTTGGGAAATTTTTAACATATGATTTATCTATAAATACTCAAAAATTTGAAGGTATACATTCAAGAAATATTACAAAAGCATCCCATGGTGATTCCTTAATTATTTGTCATGCGATAAATGTGAACTATCTTAGTTTTGGCCTACATTAAGACCAATAAGAGGAGAGTTTGAATTATCCTTTTCCTCTTATATTAATCTTTAAAGGATTTTTCTTCTCTTTGGATGATAAGAGAGTGGCTTTCCAAAGTTACATGGAATACACCATCTTTTTATAATGGTTTAACTCACCACCTATATCCATTCTCTAAGAACAACTTCATATTAGATTCATGCCTCTAAGAGGTTACATTGCTACCTCACTAAGATAGCTATTTAGAAATTTTTCTCTAAAAGTTTCATTTGGATTCACAACTCTAATAGGCCACACTAATATTTCACTAAGACAGCTTCTACATGTTATAATTGAGATTCTAATGTCAATTCTATTTTAGAATTATCACTATAGGATGTCTTCAAAGATTGATGTTGACTTGGGGTTTATCTAGAGTTCTTTAACCTTGAATGCACTTGCCCTCTTTAACCCTTAATTTTATTTTCTTTTTGCAGAAGAAAAAGAGACAACAATGAAGATCAAGAAGACAAATATTGGATAGGATCAAAGGAGAGCAGTAACCTATCTTAAATTTTTTCTAAAATTGATGATTTTTTATGGATGGTAGAAGGTCTTTAGATCCAAGATTAGAGCCTTCTTCAATCGTTGAAAAATAAAGCTTCAAAAGAAAAATCAATTCCTATGAATCTTGAAGGTAGTACATGTTAAACTGAGAACAATCATATGGTTATGAAGAATCATCATATCCTAATTTTTACCAATGACCATCTAATATTAGAGTCCCATTAGCACGCACTATTCTATTTGAGATAAATCTAGGTATTTTCTAAATACTTCATAATTTCCTTGAATTAACTTTAGAACAACTTCATCAATAGTTATAATTTTTTTTATGTGATTTATGATTTAAGCAACCTCTTTCAAGTTACACAAAAAATTATTAAGATGAAATTATTCATCAATAGTTATAAGCTCTTTCAAGCAACCTCTTTCAAGTTAGGTAATGGTTATCTAGCTTACATAGAGAATTAGTTAGTTGGCAATATATAGAACAAGCCTTATAAAATTTTATTCATTAGGAAAAACCCAAAATATGAGGAACTGGAGTTTTTTTCGAAGGCTGAGATAAATCTTACATGATCTGTGGAAAAAAACTAAGGATTTACATAGAAAATATCCTAATTATGCTATATTGAAGTGATATCTCAATAAAATATTTTATGATAAATTATTAGAGTAAAATATGAGTACAGTAGATTTTATTTGTGGAAGAGATTTTATGGATAAAACTCTTGATGAAATTTATGGACTTTATGAGAATTTAAGTGAGAATTTAAGTGAGAATTTTAGAGATCAAGCCTCTTTCGATTTATATATAGGAATAAGAAAAGAGGTACGTTTGAAATGCTTTGTCTTGATGATTCTAGATTAAAGGATGTGGATGCCCTCGGTGTTGAGACATACTATGTGTTTTAACACATACGGTGAAAAATTTATTTACAAATCGTTCTTAAATGAGTTGCCCTAATATGCATCACGATTATCGTTATCACTAAATGAGTTTAATTGACAAACATTCAAATGATATACATTGATGACATTATATGCAATCCTATGGCTAACAATAAATTTCGAGGAGTCACTCCCTTGAGATATCTTTATATGTTTAATTAATACAATATTATATTTCTCAAATATAAAGTACAACATAACATGTGACAAAATATGTGATGAAGTTTCATGAATGTTATGGAAAACTTTAGTCACTAGTGAGATTCAAACACAGTACTTGAGTAATCTGAAGAACGAAGCGTCAATTCAAAAATATCTAAAATACTAAAGTCACACTATGGAAGACATGAGATTCAAACGTAGGAAGTATGATAGCAGAAGTAAGAAAAATGATGGCCGAATTAAGTAAATCAAGGCATGAGCAAAATTTGTGTTTGAAGCACTATAGCATCACATGGAAAGCTAATCAAGATATTCAACGAAAAATAAATAATCATTGACTGAAGTAAGTGTTAAGCTCATGACCCTCAAGGTAGCTACATTAGACCATTTGTATGAAGCAGAGGAAGAGATGGAGAAGTTATTGCCACATAACCTACATAATGACATGTTAGAGTCTTATGTGGAGAAAACGACAAAGTGAAACAACTAAGCTTTGACTTGACATCAAGAGAAAGATCTATCATTGAAGTTACAGTTATCTCCAAATAGAAATTTCAAAGATCACTTGTGAGAGAACTGCACATTTTAAAACAAATGAAGCCTCAGTTTTGGACTCATCATTGCTCCATGTGGTGATTATGTCTTTCTTCCTTTTGTTCATCTTCAGCAGTAAGCATTCAGTCTTGAAGTGGCCTAAATTTTCTAATGAGTGAAGCTATTTCTTCTTCATCATTCTCACCATATATATCAATTTAGTCTTCTATTCTTAGGGTGACTATTTTCAACTTTCTCTAAAATATCTAATGATTTGTGTAGGCTTTTTTCTAAAGTTAATAAGGATCGCATATGCTCATCAAATAATAAATTTTCGATCTTTAGTCTCCTTATTGCTCTAGATCATCAAATACTTAAGTCCAAACCATTATGCTTATCAATCTATTCTTTAATGTATTAAGTTCATTATCAAAACATGGATATGATCAAAAGCCCACAATGTCTTATCACCTATGATTATCCTTATTTATCTATGACATTTTTCTTGATACTATAATCTTTATGTCATTTCTATAGACTCAGTTGCAAGATGTTTTTTGTTTTGCATAATATTGTGAAAACTCAGATATTCAAAGCAATGTGAGTTCATAAAAATAGAGTTTATTGCACTTTCAAGCATTATTAATAAAAATAACTATGGCATTGGACTCTTTTAAGCTGCATAATCCTCACTAAGGTCACTACTATCATAGATGAGAGGAATTTCCTTTGGTTCACTTTGTTTTATTTATAGGCCACATACAACTTATTGGTAGCCCCAACTAGTGATTGACTAAAATGAGGGAGATTACAATGGAATTTATGTACTCAATAAGATAGTTTTAGTTATAAAAAAGGAATGATCAATGCACTTATCTTAAGACTGCATTACTTTGGGAAGACATTTCAATTGTTTCTTGATATTTCTAGCATAGGCCTTAATGGTATTCATAGTTGATAACTGGACACAGTGACATCTCATAGTGAGATGGTGAATAATTCCAACGTGAGATATTCCACATGATATAGAGCTTTATACTATTGTGGAGTCTACATAGATCACAATTTTTTTACCTATAGAGATGGACACAGTTTTTCTATTGTAAAACATAGAAAGTGAATTATTTTTTTACCTTCAAGTGCTCAAATAGGTTCACAAATAGAATAAGTTTAATCGTTGACATAGTAAGTAGGTACAGTCTCGTTACAAGTTTATATTTGAGATACAGTACATAGGTTTTGTATACAGCAGGTGACAAATGCATGAAGTAAAATAGTTAATTTATGGTAGACTACAAAAGTTGGGATCATCAAGTTTGTGGACTTCTGTGATTTTTGCTCTGCAAGTAGGAAACAACCGGTAACTCTAAATATCTGATTGATCTTTTAAAGGAAGTCACAAGCTAGATTAAGTTCTTAGATTGAAGCAACTAATAGAGAAGCACAATGTTGAAGTAGAAAATAATTCCCATTTGTGCTTTAGGTAGCAGATAGGATATAGGCTATCTTGATTAATGATGTTTAACAGGTACAATAAGGTTAAAAATGCATTGTATTTTGAGAAAAGATCAAGCAAATGGACCCTTTACGTAGAGTAGCCAATGAATCCAGGAGCATTCTCTTAGTGATCGACTCTAAGATCAAGAGATATGTCAATATATGGATATATACTAATACACATGCACAGAGTGAAAGAGAGAGAGAGAGAGAGAGGAGAGAGACAATGAGTGCATGAGAGAGAGAGAGAGAAAGAGAGAGGAGAGAGAAAATGAGTTAATGAGAGAGTGTGAGAGAGACAATGAGTTAATGAGAGAGTGAGAGAGAGACAATGAGTTAATGACATAGAACGAGAGAGAGAGAGTGAGAGAGGGGAGAGAGAGAGAGAGAGTGAGTGAGCAGGGAGATAGACAATTGATAATACGCTAAAACTACTCATTAATTACCTTAAAGAGAATATATTTTAGGATCAAATATCTTATATTAGCATGTTATCATATTTAAAATAGCCAAATAATAAATTTATAATGATTCTATTTTTTTCCTATTTTGAAAATATTCTCGGATTTTTATGACTTTTTTTTGAATTTATTTTGATATATTTAAGTCATGAGGATATTTAAGTAATTTAGGGAAATACATATATTTTATTTCACACATTCTAGGGGTTTTTTCACAGTTAACGACACGTGTCAACCGCTGGATTTTTATATAGATTTGACACGCCGTCGTATGCGATGCATGGCGGCATGATTATTTAAATTCATGAATATTTTATTCAAGCCGAAATTACGTGGAATGCGAGAAGATGAGGTATCGCACCTGGAAGGTGAGAAGATGTTGACTGATTGCGCCTCTTATTTCGGCGCTTCTTAAAGACGTCTCATCACCGAAAGCAGCGATTAATTACGTCTCGTCACCGAATGCGGCGGTTAAGCACGTCTCCCATGAAAAGCGGTGGCTAAGCACGTTCTCCCCAAAAGCGATGATTAAGCACGCTCTCTCACCGAAAGCAGTGGTTAAGCACGTCTCGTCACCGAATGCGGCGGTTAAGCACATCTTTCCACCAAAAACAGCGGTTAAGCACGTCTTGTCACCGTAAGTGGCGGTTAAAGACGTCTCTTCTCAACCGTCACCGGTGGTCCTTTTGTGGTGGGGACACCCAATCAACGACCCAGATTTCTCCGTCTTCTAGGATTGTTATCTGTCGATCCAGAAGGGATTTCAAGCCCAAATTTTGTAGGCACAATCTTTAAGATGTCCTTTTCACATCCTATTTCAGATCGACAAATAACCTTCAAAAAGGTTGTGAAAATGAAGGAGAAAAGTTAAATGTATTTTGAGAAAGGGAAAAAGATATTTTGGGAAATTTTACTATTTATATGTATTCCTTTCACCCTCTTTCCTTCTAATCTTTTTGGAATGAGTCCTAACAATGATTAGTCGGAGTGAAACAACTTCTATTCTAAAGATCCATTATTCTTCCATTTTTGTATAATTTTGAGTGATCAAGAAAAACTTTAAGGGCAAAGTTGAGTGTTGATGATCAAGTTGCAAGGAGTAAAATGTTGGAGATCAATCTATCAAAGTAAACTATCTGACCTTGGTGACAGATAAAGGCCCAGGTTGAGGAATCTTCTTCCTTGTGTTACTTGTTTTCTTTCCTTCTTCCCTAGGGTGAAACCTAGGGTTTAGATATATTTTAGTAGTTACATTATTCCTTGTCAACCTCGACCATTCTTTCTCATTAAAATACTCTCAAAACTTCTTTTCTACACCCTCTAGGTTAACCTTGATCTAAGGTTTCTTTCATACATCTTATTTCACTCATGTTTTTCATCTCTCACTCATTTCTCATCTCTCTTTCTCTTGTCCATTTTCTAACTTATTTCTTCTTATTACTTAGGATTTCTTAAAATTATTAGTTTTTCTCCTTGTGGTTTGACTCCTAGCTTACCTTCTCTACTTATTAGATTGATTAGGATAGTAAAAATAGAAATATTTTTAGATAACCTCACTTAAGACCTACGACATCCCAAGTATCAAGTTATCAACAATGAGTTAATGAGAGAGAACAAGATAGAGTGTGAGAAAGGGGAGAGAGATAGAGAGAGAGAGAGAGGAGAGAGAGTGAGAGAGAGTGAGAGGAGAGAATGAGTTAATGAGAGAGAACAAGAGAGAGAGAGAGAGAGAGAGAGAGAACAAGAGGGAGAGGAGTTAATGAGAGAGAGAGAAGCAATGAGTTAATGAGAGAGAACAAGAGAGAGAGGCAATGAGTTAGTGAGAGAGAACAAGAGAGAGAGAGAGGCAATGAGTTAGTGAGAGAGAACAAGAGAGAGAGAGAGGCAATGAGTTAGTGAGAGAGAACAAGAGAGAGAGAGAGGCAATGAGTTAATGAGAGAGAACAAGAGAGAGAGAGAGACTGAGTGAAAGAGAGAGAGAGAGAGAGAGAGAGAGAGAGAGAACGAGAGAGAGAGAGAGTAAGAGAGATAGAGAATGAGTGAATGAGAGAGAGAGAGAGAGAGAGGATAGAGAGAGAGAGGGGGACAATAACTCATCAATGGGGCATTTAAATAAGGGACTGCGTCGATCTATTCCATGTGGAGTTAAATCTGGTTGCAGTCTAGGTAAGAAGAGATGAGTTTGTTTCCAGCGGGAAGTCAAATACCAGTCCATTTAGTTGAAAAATTTATATAGTTGACTTTGAGATATTTCAGCGAGGAAGAGGGTACAGAGAGAGTGGAAACCTGAAGGCCAATAATGTACTGCAACACAATTCTGTCTACCTGTTTTGCACGGTAAATGTGCTTGTTTATATGGTGTAGACATAATTGATAAGTGTTTTATAAGTAAAATGATGAAAAAGAATAGTTTTGTAATTGATTGGGATGTTGACGAAATGGTCAAAAGTAGGCATAAATGACAGTGATTCGAAGCCCTACCAACATGAACAATTGAGTAACGCGTTCTGATCACAAAAACTGTCTTAAATTCACAATAGGATTGAATATGACTAAGATGCTGGGGGGGGAAGTGAGAGAGACAGGGATGCCAGGAGAGAAGAGAGGAGAGAAAGACAAAGGACAGCGACCAATGATTGGAAGCCGCGGTTGTCTACGACTCAAGTGATTTATTTTGGTGCCGGATAACATGTTAGGTTAGAAGACTGGTGCAATCTGTTTCTAGCGGGGACTACCCCACTGTTGGCTACCAGTCGAATGCCAGCCGCACACCCCCCCTATGTTCATTGTTTACTACGTTGACTTCGAATGCGAGGAGAGAAGGAGAGAGAACTGGCCATTGACTGACCAAAAAATTGAGCTGAGCACGTGTTCATCATTATTATTAACTTCCCGATTGATTAGTCGACCATGGTCTCTGGCTGGTTTGGTGACAATCCATGTTTTCATTTTAATCTCTTGAAAGGCTCTCTCTCTCTCTACTTTGGTCTCCATTCACCCTTGCTGCTCTAGCTCTACTGTTGCTCTTCCGTCATAGGTGAACTCATTTGTCAAAACAAAACTTTGTTTTTTGTTTTTCAGCTCGTTACTCACCCTCTCTCTCCTTTTCTTATTGGTTCTCCTATATAAAGGGGCACAAGGTGTTTGACGAATTAATGTTTACTATTTTCTTGAAATACACTATGTACATTCTTTCTCATTCTCTTTGGGTGTTTGATAAGTTTTCATTATCATGAGTTAATATTAATAAATACTATAATTTTAGTCTTAACTATGATAAACAGATTTATTTTATGTTAAATTGTGAAAAGTGGTCTTTAGGTGGTTAATGTGATTTTTGGTTAATTATATGATTTTATGTGAATTTATAAAAAAAATTATAATCTTATTTTTGATAAATGAAGAAAAAAATAAAAAAAATAAAAAAGGGGAGACCCACCAGATAATTGAGCCCGCAAGTGGGTCAAAAGCATAATCGGGGTGGAGCCGCAAGTAGGGGCTTGAGTGGCTATGGACCGGTGGGGGCACGTGTGCGTCACTCCCTTTCCACGTCACTAGTGGTAGTCAGGCGTGGGGCAAGGAGTGGTCATACACATGCGAGAAATGAAATAATTACTTCCTAAATCTTGCATTACTATATATGTGTCTCAACATTTGGCGTATAACTGATGTGAGACTAAACCGACAGTCACACTTTCCTCGGAATGTTTTGATGATTTTAATATTAAAAATATCCCTTATTTATAACAACGAGATATCATGATGATGTCATTATATAAGAGTATTTGATTACTTATTTCACTCTCTCCTGTAGGCAAACGACTAGCGTAGGTTCAAATCTTACTAGAGTTAAAACTTATTTCTTTTTATCTAATTAAATCATGATTTTTCTACAGATTGTCGATTAAGGATTAAGTCACCAAATTGCTCAATCATCAACAAAAATCTCGTCAACGTGATTTGTGGAGCATTATTACTAAAATTACTAAACGATTCACGATAAAAGGATCACAAATTTATTGAGTACATCATCTTTGATTGATCGACAAATAAGCTGTCGTCAGGAAGAAGATGATCCATTGAAAAACAAGTCGCCACCTCTTGAGAGCATAAAAGATGTGATGAAGAGCCTCCTCTTATTGTGTGGACCTGAGGATGAAGCTCCTTGATACGTGCCCCACCTCTATCTAGCTCTTCTATATTGGGTGACAACTGTCGGAAAGTCACAAAGTCATTGTTTTTCCATTCTGCTAGGTGATAGCCACCAGAGATGATTTGACGACTATATGTTGTCTAGACTTCGCAAGAAGATCCAAAGATTACTCATGTTGTCTTTGTCCAAAGACAACTTTCAAGGCTGTGGACACTACATGACAATCATCCCGAACACTTAGGATTCTAGTGCATCGTTGACGCATTGCCACTGTAATGTCAGAACTCTGTTTTTCTTACTTTCAACTTAATTTTTACTTCATTTAGAGATAACCTGTGTGATTTAAAATTTTTAAATTACTCTTCATTCAATTATGATTTTTCTAATTTTTATAGATCTTAATTTGACTAATTAAATTATTTATAATCACTTACGTAAGAATCGTCAAGTAGAACTTTATTTTCGTCAGATTTATGTTCGTCAGGGTGATGACATCATCTTGACGTCCACCCCCTTATTTCTCTTTTTACGAATTTTGAAATATATTTCATTTTTATTTCTTAATATAAAATTTATAAAAAACTATATTCTTTGTCAAAAATTTTGAAATATTATTCTATATTATATTATATCTATGTGATCAACTTAGAATATTTCTAGTATTTTTGAAACTTTTATTGAATTATAATTAATTTCTTTATTCATAAATACTTTTAAACATCTTCAAAAATTAGTATTTTCTAATTTTATAAATTTTAAATTTACGTGATTTATTATACAACACTAAGTCACGTCAAATTATATAAATTCATATAAAATCATATAATTAGCTAATAAATTATATTAACTAACTAAAAATTACTTTTCATAATTTAACGTAAATATAAGTCTATTTATCATAAGTTAAGGCTAAATTACAAAATCATTATTAGTCCCTTAGGAATGGAATTACGAAAATTAATAAAAATTCACAAATCTCAAACATCATATTTCAATGCATAAAAAAAATATAATTAGAAATAATACACCTCTAGACACTTTGGACCTTTATATCAAGTATTAAGAATGATGTCAAGCACTTAAATATTTAAATACTCTTTGGAATAACAATCTAGACTTCACTTCCTCTATTCACATCTTCATCACTTCTTCACTCATAGATATAATTCACAAGATGTTCTAATTATCAATATTTATCCAAGAATAATATTTGATTCTACATTTCTTTTTTTTCTATGGCTTGATTTTTAAAGTTTGCACTATATTTATTCTATTTTTTTTTATAGTGGATAAGTAGCTTTTCCTATAGACAAATTTTGACAATAAGAATAATGTTTCACACCCTTCATGTGTACTCTTCATTTTCAAAGCTTTCACATTGTCTACTTATTTTTCAGCAAGTGAGTTTTCTATAGACATTTTTCGACAATGAGAATAGTGTCTCACACCATCCATGTGTACTTTTTGTTTTTAAATTTTTCTAATTACTTTTTGCTAATTCCAAAATAAGTGATTTCTCCTCACAAGTCTGATAGATCAGGGTGTAAAAATCTTCACAAATGATTAATCAAATTTTCACATCAAGTAAATACTATCCATCAAGATCATGAAATGAAAATTTGTAAAATCAAATCCATGTTATCTATCATGTATCCAAAGAATATTACAACATTTCATGTTACTAAATCATTCTTTTAACTCAATAATGATCTTCTTAGTATCTTTTGGTATTAATCAATCTAATTGATTTAATTTTTCGTGCATGTAATATGATGTAAAAAAATTATAAATTATATAGTTCTGACAGTTCTATTTTCTATTTTCAGTTTTGTTTTCAGCAATAATGAATTTGTCAAAAATAAATCAAAACTATCTTCTTTATAGTTGTAATTTCGAATTTCAACAATATATGTCAAGGGGATTGAAATGTGAGAAAAGGGTCTCTAGAATTTTAAATTTCAGGCTGTTTTTTCTCTATTGTTTTTGACAATTTGTGAAATATTTTCTGCTATTCTTAATAGAAAATCAAGAAATAGATGTTCTAGTTTTCTGATTTTTTTTAGTTACTTTTCTAAGTGAGCATGAAAACAATTGCAAACATATGTTCTTAATCATCCTATAGCGTAAATTAACCCCTCAACTTAAAAATGATATTGTCCTGGCACAAAAAAATTAGAATAGAATATGCAGAAAACTATAATTTTCAAGTGAAGATGCATATATGCAAGGTTAAGTACTAAAAATGTTGTCATAAAGGATAAAGTTCAGAAATACATCACCTCCATCTTATTTTTAATTTTTCACTTCATCTTACACTCCTCTACCTACACTTTTTCAAAAAAAAGGCAAATACATAAATAAATACTATGAAATTCTAAGAAAAATAGAACTTAAAAAAACAGAATGAAATAAAAACCATGGGTTGCCTCTCATGCAGTGCTGAATTTAATGTCTTTAGTTGGACATCTCTTAGATCATATAAGATGATCTATGGCCATCAAAATATATTTGTATCCCAAGATAAGTTCCATGATATTTTTTTTCAGATTTAACATAAATTCATGTGCTTCATATATATACCTCGACATATTTTCAGTCAAAATAAAATAGAAATTAATAAAACTTTCTAAAAAATAATATTTTCATAAAAAACTTTTTCTTATTTTTATCTCCTTTTAGAAGACTCTTATTCATTAGTAAATATTTTCTATTAACAGACCATAAAATGTGATCAGGTCATATAATTTTCAAATTAGCTCTTACCCAATCTAATTTTTTTCATCTAAATTGATATCTCTAATTCTTCTACTCACTCATTTCTTAATGTATTCTTTTATCTGCATAATCTTCCCCTGCTTTATTTTATCTTCCTTACATATTTGTTCAATTGGTGAGGAGTGAAATATTTCAAGCTTAGACTTAATTCTAATGGGCTATGGATTTTGAAGGATGGAAGGTTATCTACTTTAATCTTATATCTAATGAATTCATTAAAATTTTAATTTTTTCTTCCAAAATTATCTCTATATTTGTATTCATTATTTTCGTTTCTCTCCATTAATTGAATCAACTCTTTTTCTAGTTATTCATTTCTAGACTGATCGAGTTCCTCATCTTCCCAAGAGTAATCTTCTAATTTTGGTATATGATATGTATTATCATCATCACTACCAACCTCCATGGCTACAACATACTGGTTAGATTTATTAATTTCGTCTCCTACATCTCCCAGATCCACTAGTTTTTCATCACCTGAAATCTATTTTTCTTTATTTTTATCCTTACTCTCTTCTACTAAAATTTTTAGATGATTTTTCCATGATCAGCTGTTGTTTCTTTGTTTAAGGGCTCTTTCTACTCATCATCTTTATTATATTCATTCATCAATTGTGAGTAATAGATGATTTTATTTAAATTTTCTGCTACTATATTTTCAGTGTTAATATTCTCATTTACTTTTAATGGCTCATTGATTTCCTCTAATAATTTATAAACTCTCCTTACTGAAATCTTACTATTAGACAATTTTCTAAATTTTCTATGGGTTGGTTAGGTGGTTGTCCCTCTTCTCTCTTATTCTCAAAAGTCTCTATAAATTGTTTTTTTTACAACATCATTTGGTTCATTTTTTGCTGCATCATTTGGCTCATTTCCTACATCATATCTATAAAATTTAGGTTGGATTTGAGAGGACTGATTTTTTTGAAATTTGTGTTCTTATTTTAGATGAAAATCAGAATTTGAATTGGGTCTAAGTACTTCTAGATTTTGAATATTATTTGGGTCTCTCTACGAAAATTATCCCTCCCATTTAGGATTATAAGAATTAGAAAAATATTCTCTAGTTTTACTATAATCGTGAGGTACTTGCACTTGCTCTTACTTAGGCTGAAATGATTGATCTAAATTATAACATTGAAATTCAGAATGATCTTTTTCATCATACATAGGACATGTACTATATACATTAAATTGAGGGTTAGGAGGCTTTCTAATATGATCAATAAATAAATCAACTCTTTCTAATCTTTTATCAATCTGATTAATCTTATTTCTTAAATTATAATCATCATCATGATGCAATTCATAAATTCTTTTCTTCTCCCTCTCATATAACTCAAAAGAGGCTTAGTCTCTAAAATTTTCACTTAAATTCTCATAAAAGTTATAAATCTTATCAAGAGTTTTCTCCATAAAAGCTCCTCCACATATAGAATCAATCATATTTATATGTTGTTCTATTAGTTCATCATAAAAAATTCTATTGAGTTGTTACTTGGGTATAGCATAATGAGGACAATTTCTAAGTAAATCTTTAAATTTTTTCCATATCTCATGTAAGATTTCTCCTAGCTTTTGAGCAAAACTCTAATATATTTTCTTATATTTTGAGTTTTTCCTAAGGAATAAATTTTTTAGAGAAAGCCCTGTTCTATATCTTTTCAACTAGTTAATTCTCTATCAAATGTGGATAGCCAATAACTAGCCTTGTCTCTCAGTGTATGAGAAAATAATTTAATCTTAATAATTTCTCGCATAACTTGAGGGAGATTAATTAAATCACAGATCATATGAAATCTTTCTAAATGCTGATGAAAGTTCCTCTAAAAGTAATCCATGAAAATTACGAGGCATTTGAAAAATTCTTAGATTTATTTTGAATTTAATAGTGGGTGCTAATGGGACTCTAATATTGGATGGTCGTTGAAATAAATTAGGGATATAATGATTTTTCATGGTTGTAAGATTGTTCTCAATTTGACTTGTACCTCCTTCAAGATCCATCCAAATTAATTTTTCTTTTAGATTTTTTATTTTGGACGAAATAGTGAAAGAATTTTTTAGCCTTGGATGTAAAGATCTTCTATCATGCATAAAAATCAATAAATTTGAGGAAAAAGTTTAATAACTATTACCCTCCTTTAGTATGCTCCAGTCCTTGCCTTACTTCTCTTCGTTTTCATTTGTTTTTTAATTTTTCTACAAGAAGAAAGTAAGAAAAAGAGTTAATTTTTTTTTGTGTACTATAAGAGAAAAATAGAAGAATACCACATATTATGTAATACATCCTTAGCAATGGTGTCAAAATTTGACGTGACTTAGTCATTGTATAATAAATCACATAAATTTAAAATTTATAAAACTACAAAATATCAATTTTCAAATATTTAGAAGTATTTTTGAACAAATAAATTAATTATAATTTAATAAAAAAATAAAAAATAATAAAAATTTTCTAACTTGATCATAGGGGTGTAATACAATATAAGGTAATATTTTAAATTTTTATCAAAGAATATAATTTTTTATAAATTTTACTAAGAAATGAAAATAAAATAACTTAAAATTTATGAAAAAGGGAAATAAAGATGTAGACGTTAGGATGATGTCATCACCACGACGAATACAAATTAGGTGAAAACAGAGTTCTGTCAGATGATTTTTAAGTATGCGATTACAGACGATTTAATTAGTCAAATTAAGATCTGTAAAAGTGAGAAAAATCATAATTAAATGAAGAGTAGTTTAAAAAATTTAAATCACACAAATTACTTCTAAATATCTAAAAATTAATATTTTCTAGTTTTATAAATTTTAAATTTACATGATTCACAATTTTTTTATTACGAATTGTTCATCAATTTTAGTAACGATACTCTGCAAATCGTGTTGATGAAATTTTCACCTATGATTGAGTGATTCTGACTTAATCTTTTAGTAGTGATCTACAAGAAAATTATGATTTAATCAGATAAAAAATATGAGTTTTAGCTCTAATAAGATACAAACCCGTGTCAGTTGTTCGCCTATACGAGAGAGAGTGAAATAAGTATAAAAATACCCTTATAAAGTGACATCATTAGAGACCTCCTTTTGATAAATGAGGAGTATTTGAGGTAGAAAAATAATAAAATTATTTCAGGAAAGGTGTGGCCACGATTTAGTCCTACATTAATTATACATTGAATTTTGAGATGAATATATAGTAATGTTAGTTTTGAGAAACAATGAGTCCCTTTCTCACGTGTGTATGACCACTCCTTACCCTATACTTGACTAGCCACTAGTGATATGGAAGGGAAGTGATGCACATGTGTCCCCTATTGATTCATCTTTAGCAGCTTGAGCCCTTGCTCATAGCTCTACCTGACTGCACTTCCGACCTACTTGTAGGCCCGGCTGGTCGGCAGGTCCCTCCTTTTTTCTATGTTTTTATTTTATTTTATTTTTCTTCATATATCTCAAAAATAGGATTATAAAAATTATATAAATTTATATAAAATCACATAATTAGCCAAAAAATCATATTAACCAAATAGAAACCACTTTTCACAATTTATCATAAATATAAGTCTATTTATTATGAGTTAAGACTAACATTATATTATTTATTAATTATTAATTCATGATAATGAAGACTTATTAATATACAAGTAGAATTCTTGAGCTTAAAGAACTTGAAAACTATAATTCCTCAAAGACTCCTCTATAAGTTCGAGTCAAATTCAATAAGAAGGGAGAGGCTCGAGTGTAGACCCAACTCAATTTCAAAGCATCATTAGGAGCCTGAGGTATTTGACTCATACTCAACTAGATTTAATTTTCTCAATAGGTTTACTGAGTAGATTTATGGAGAATATGATTGCTCCAAAATGTCGTAATTAAAGAGTGTCAAAAATAAAATTAATAATGTTCATATGTCTTCCTAATGATACTAATGAGTATAATTTAAGGAGTATCAAAGGTGAACCACAAGGAGTTGTCTAAACTAAGATGAGATTTAACTTGTAATCAAGATTGAATTTTTGATGAAGAATGAGATGAGGAGATAGAAGAGAGTTGACTTAGGCACACTAAAGGGGAAATACATGAATCTTCTTTTACTGATTTTTCAGTCACCAAGAGAAGGAAAATCAGGTGAGAAATAAATTGTGAAATTTGAGATGATTGTGAATTTCTGAACCCTAATATGCATAAATAAAAAGTCTAATCTTCCTAGATCTTCTTATGTCACCTAGGAGATCAATAGAAAGACTAAAGTAGATTAATCTACTCCTAAATTACTTCCTAACCTCTCCTTATCTCTCTCTACTTCCAATGAATGCTCAACTTTGATGAATCAAATAAGCAAAACAACATTGAGGAGAATGATCAAAAGAAGGATCTAAAGTATCCTAAATCTACCCTACCTTGTTCACTCTTAGAAATGTGTTCAATCTTGATAAATCAAGAGATCCACTTACATCAAGAGAAGCAGGAGAAGGGTAGAAGGATTGGATTCTATCCCATGATCAACTTAGTGTCACTCTAGAGATCATAGAATCGAATTCCTACCTACTCTTCAACCAAATCAACTCTTTCTCACCAAGAGGGTCTCAAGAAAAAGAGAAAATAAGAAAATAAAACTCATTCATTCAAAATAAAATGTAATACATAAAGAAAGAACCAAATACATAAAAGATGTCTTCTGTATGTTGTTTGGAGTGCTCAAACGGATCCCTCCTTGGAGTTCCTGGATTGGCTCAAGGAGTGAAGTTCATAGAGATCTCCTCTTCTCCCTCTTGGGCACCCCTCTCCTATGAACGTAATGCCTTCTCTCTCATTTAGATGGATCTTTATTCTCCCCTTGGTCGTGCCCATTCTCAGCCCTTAGATCATGGTGGAGAGTGCACAGCCCTTGGATTAGATTTCTCTCTCCAAGGGCAGCCTATGGGAGGTGGGCGGCTGCTACGATGTCTCCCCACCTTCCCTCACCCTAGGACTTATCTCAGCCATTGGATTGGGCTGATTGATGGGCGGAGATAGTCCCAAGGGTTGTTTAATGAGGGAGAGGGGCGTGGCTGATCAGATGGTGCCACATACCCCTCCCTCTAATTAAGGAAGAAATGAACCGCCCACCTTAAGTGGGCAGTTTCCTTAATTTGAGGGGAGAGAAAACGCCTCCTTCTTGTTGGGCCTCCTCCTTAATTAATGTTGGCTGTCCAGCTGGCCCATGGGCCTAATATGACCTGAAACATAATATTAAAATAAAGCCCATTACCCCTTAAACAAATAAATATAATAAATTAGGCATAAGGGAGAAATCAACATGGTAAATCTAAACTCATTTATACATGAGTTGACTTAGGGCTTAAGAGATGCATAATAAATCATAAAAATTATATGGATGATGTTTTATAATGTAAATAATCATGAGTCAAACACTGATATTAATTCGGATTTAATAGAAAATTTTAGAAAAATAGAAAAACCTTTAGAATATTTATTTAAACTTGAAATAAATCTTATAATACTAAAAAAATCCGAAAAATCTCTTAAATTGAGGAAAATTACTTTGATCATATTAAATCATTATAAAATATTTAATTCATAATTTAAACATCAACTGATTTTTTTGATAATTAATATTCAAGTGAATCATATAAATAAATAAATACACATGCTATGGAAAATATGGGAAATTCAAAAAATTAAGCATGTATTTAGAAAATTTATCATAAATTATGCTTCAGTTATTTTATGTATAGTTAAATTTAATTTTGCATAAAATTAAGCATTAATTGTCCAAATTATGTCATACTTAACATGTAGAATTTGTATGTTATCAGAATCCCATCTCAGAGCATCTCTTGGCTGCAAAAAGATTCTCAGATAGGTAAAGGGTACAATTGATAATGGTCTGGTCTATGAGAAGGGTCAAAATGAGGTAAATGTAATCGGCTATAGGGATAGTAATTATGGCAGTGATATTGATGATTGAAGAAGTACTTTAGGGCAAGTATTTTTCTTAGGAACATCGGTGACTAGTTGGGCCTCACAAAAGCAGAAAATGATGGTTTTGTCCTCGTGTGAAGTTGAGTATATTGCTACCACATCAGTTGCGTGTCAAGGACTATGGCTTCTTTCTCATTCTCTTTGGGTGTTCTTGATTCTTCCATTTCCAAAAGTTCTTGAAGTGGTTTCAAGCTTTCCAAAGTCAATGTATTATGTAGACAAAAAGAGTTTAAAAGTTGAAATATCATGAGAATGATTTTCAGTTTTACTTTAGCTTCGATAAATGCACTTGAGAGAAGGTAGAACTGTAATTCTCTCAAACACATTCTCATTTGAAATGTCTAATCTGGAGAAACATGCTGAACATACAATGTTCCCCACTCGTGGACATCCCAGATTGAGAGTTACTAAAATAGTAATAAGCACTTGTTTTAAACGGATATGAATAGATAATGTTTTTAACGCAAAATATCAAAAAGTCATAGGCCTTCATTTATGATTTTGGTCGCGCTATTAAAATAGTGAAAATGTATTCAAATGGTTCATCCTAAGGATGACATGAAAATATGCTTACGTTAACTTGATTGAGAAACCATACTAGGAAATGAAGCATATCTACTTGCTGAATCATTTCTTGACTCAATTACACTGCACAATCCATGAACACAAAAAGTGGGGAAGTATCAGAGCAGAAACAACACAGTGCAGTTGTTGACAATTGTAAGAGGTTTACATTCGATAATGCACTCAAGAGAGTCTCATGGCTTTGGATAATACTGAAGATGGGTCATGTTGAGATCAAATCAAAGAGAATAATGCATATTTGAGAAATATTTCATAAGTTATCATGTTATTTATTTATTTATTTATTTAAATGAACCTCTCTAAATCTTAATTTAAATTGATATTTTATGAATAAAAACAAAATTGATGAGAATTTATTTCATATCTTGAGGCTTAATTCTTATTTATTTTATTTTTAAATAAAATACTATTGTGATAAATTTTTATAATTAATTGAAATATATATTATGAAATTTTGCTAAAAAATTTAGGCATTAAATAAATATAGTTAGAGGCCATCATTATTATATATGGTAACACTTGCATAAATCTACTAAATGTATCTTGTTATTCTTTTCAGATCTAACGGTAGTGCGATAGTAGTGGTCAGATCTGACGCACTGCATGAAGCCATGTTACCACCGCTGTCATACGAAAAAGTAGCTCCAAGATCCAACGACGTCAACTAGCAGATCTGACAATCTAGGAGATGCCACATCATAGCCATCAATGCATGAAAAGTAGTCACCAATCCAACAGTGGCAATCATATCATCTGGCAAACACAGATCTCGATAAAGCACACACAAAAGCAGCGAGCGGCGATGGAGATCTAACAACAATTATTGGGCCACATCACCCTTGTTTAGAGTAAAATGACGGTGCAAGGATCCAACGATCTTCATTGAGCCATGCCTCAAAGGATATATTTACAAATATCAATTATCGTCTAGTAAAATAGACGATATCGATTATTCTCTCACGCGCATAGAAGGGTATATGTTCAAATATTGATTATCATTTAGTAAATAGATAATATCGATTGTTCCCGCGTGAGAAAATGAGAAAATGTCAGAAAAATTGGAGAAAAAATCAGAAAAATATGGCAAAAAAATAAGAAGTTAAAACATAAAATATGATTTGCAGATCTGGGGTACAAAAAGGAGGGGGAGGAGAGAGAAAGGGCCCCTTTTTCTGAGTCGTTCTTGGGTTGTTCCTGAGAGAAAACATTGTTCTCCTTTCTCATGGAAAAATAAGAATTTGAAGAGTGCATTGTTGATTTTGATTATTCTCCTCTACCCTTTTCACCTTAAATCCATTCCGTTGAATTGGATGCAAGACTAAGAAGCACTACCTAGAGGTTGACATCAAGCCATGCATTCTAAGGGTTGTAAGTTTGATTTTTAATATAGTTTTCATTATTTTCTTGTTTGATCTGTGAAATAATTTTATTTTCTTAGGTTTAATCATTTCTTTACTTGTTTCTCTTGTATTTTATCATTCCAAAGCATATTTAATTTACTGATTTTAATTCAAATAAATTACTTTGAATAACAATTTAAATCTTCTAATCAATTTTATAATTCTTTAAATTAGAGAATAAAAAGATTTTTAAAAGCCTTCCATGAGGAGACGACCTAGCTCACCACTATATATATATATATATATTTTTTGGTGAATCTAGTTCTATAAATTATTAAAATTGATTGATGATTATAATAATGACTTAGAACTGCATCATGTTATAGCTTCTTGTCCTCATCATTAAAGTAGGTGTTTCTTCATGGGCTATTGAAGAAGAATGTAACATCATTGTTGTAGTGAGGTCTACTTAGCAAGGTACTCCTGACGTGACTTAGTCATTGTATAGTAAATCATGTAAATTGAAAATTTATAAAACTAGAAAATATGATTTTTCAGATATTTAGAAGTATTTCTAAACAAATATATCAATTATAATTCAATAAAACTTTTAAAAATAGCGATAATTTTCTAGGTCAATCACAGGGATGTAATATAATATCTGGTAATTATTCAGAAGTTTTCTCAAAGAATACTATTTTTTATGAATTTTATACTAGGAAATGAAAAGGAAATATATTTAAAATTCAAAAAAAAGAAAAATAAGGGTGCAGACGTTAGGATGATGTTAGTGCCTGGCGAATGCGAATCAGGTGAAAACAGAGTTCCATCCAGCGATTCTTACGTAAGCGATTACAGACGATTTAATTGATCAAATTAAGATCTGTAAATACCAGAAGAATCGTAATTGAATGAAGTATATCTTGGTAAATTTAAATCACACAAATTATCACTAAATGAAGCGGAAAGTAAGTTAAAAGTAGGAAAATAGAGTTCCAGCGTTGCGCCGGCGATACGTCGGTGATGCACCGGAATCTTGAGCATTCGGAAGGATTGTCGTGTAGTGTCCATGGCCTCGAAGGTTCTCCTTAGACAAGAACGACATGGTCAATCTCTAGATCTCTTTGTGAAGTCTAGAGATCAATGAAATGGGTCATCGAATCGTCTCTGACGATTGTCACCCGGTGGAGCGAAAAAACGGCTCTCCGACGATTGTCACCCAATAAAGAGGAGCTAGATAGAGGTGGGGCGCATGTTAGGGAGCTTCATCCTTATGTCTGCGCAGTAAGAAGAGGCTCTTCATCGCATTCGGTACGCTCTCAAGAGGTGGCGACTCATCTCCCGGTGGATCGTCCTCTTCCCGACGACGGCTTGTTCATCGATCAATCGGAGATGCTTTACTCGATGGATTTGCGATCCTTTTATCGTGAATCGTTTAGCAATTTTAGCAACAATGCTCTGCGAATCGCGTTGACGAGATTTTCACCGATGATCCAGCAATTCTAGTTGCTTAATCCTTCACCGGTGATCTGTAGGAAAGTCGCGATAATCAAATAAAAAATATAAGTTTGGCTCTAGGAGGATTCGAACCCACGTTGGTTGCCCGCCTTTTCTGGGGGAGGTGTGACGCGAGTTTAGTCTCACATCACTTGTGTGCTGAAGTTTCTAGCGAATATATAGTAATATTACATTTAGAATCAAGTCCCTTTCTTGCGCGTGTACGACCACTCCTTGCCCCATAGCCGGCTGGTCACTAATGACGTGGAAGGGGAGTGGCACACATGTGCCCCTATCAGTCCTAGCTGCTCGAGCCCCTGCTCGCGGCTCTTCCTTGATTGCACTTCCGACCCGCTTGCAAGCTCGGCTGGCTGACGGGTCCCCCCTATTTTGCTATATATTTTTTTTTATTTCTTTTTCTTCATTTATCTCAAAAGTAAAACTATAAAAATCATAGAAATTCGTATAAAATCACATAATTACCCAAAAATTCACGTTAATCAACTAAAAACCACTTTTCACACTTTAACACAAATATAAGTCTATTTATCATGAGTTAAGGCTAAAACTATATTATTTCTTAATTATTAACTCATGATAATGAAGACTTATCAGCTCCTCTACCTCATCATGCGCCCATTAGTGTAATAGTAAGTAATATTTCAAAAACTTTCTTAAAGAATATGATTTTTTATGAATTTTAGACTAAGAAATAAAAATAAAATATATTTAAAATTCACAAAAAAAGAAATAAGGGTGTAGGCATCAAGATGTCGTTAGCACCCACGAATGCAAATTGGGCAGAAATAGTGCTCCACCCGACAATTCTTACATAAATAATTATTGATGATTTAATTGATAAAATTAAGATCTGTAAAAGCTGAAAGAATTGTAATTGAATAAAGAGTAGTTTAGAAAATTTAAATCACATAAATTATCACTTAATGAAGTAAAAATTAAACTGAAAGTAAGAAAGATAGAGTTTCGACCTTGTAATAGTGATCGTTGGAATTTCATGTGTTAGGTTTGCACAAGAAGAAGAGGCTCTTCATTACACCTGGTACGCTCTCAAGAGGTGGCGACTTGTCTTTAGACAAATCATTATCTTCTTGATGACGGCTTGTTTGTCGATCAATCGGAGATGATTTACTCGATAGGTTTGTAATCCTTTTATTCTAAATCGTTCAATAAGTTTAGTAGCAATACTTTACGAATCTCAATGACGAGATTTTCGTTAATGATCGAATGATTTTGGCGGCTTAATCCTTCACTAGTGATCTGCAGAAAAGTCACAATTTAATTAGATAAAAATACAAATTTTGGCTCTAGTTGGATTCAAATTCGTGCCAATCACCTGCTTATATGAGAGAGAGTGAATAAGTACTCAAATACCCTTATAAAGTGACGTAGTCATGGTATCTCATTGTTATAAATAAGGGTATTTTCAGAATTATAATCATCGAAACATTCCAAGGATAGTGTGACCGCCAGTTTAGTCCCACATCAGTTATACACCGAATGTTGAGACATATATATACTAATGTCACATTTAAAAGCAATGAGTCCCTTTCTCGCGTGTGTACGACCACTCATTGCCCCACAGTCAGTTGGCCACCGGTGACGTGAAAGGGGAGTGACGCACACGTGCCCCCCTCGATCCATAGCTGCTCAAGCCCCTAGTTGTGGCTCCACCCTGACTACACTTCTGACCCATTTGCGGACCCGGTTGGTTGGTGAGTCCCCCGCTTTTTCTATCTTTTTATTTTATTTTCTTTTTCTTCATTTATCTCAATAAAAGATTATAAAATTATATAAAATCAGATAAAATAAAATAATTAGCCAAAAATTCACATTAATCAACTCAAAACCACTTTTCACAATTTAAATAAATACAAGTTTATTTATCATGAGTTAAGGCTAAAATTATATTATTTATTAATTATTAACTCATGATAATGAAGACTTATCCTAACCTCCAACTTAAATCATTGATAGTCTCTCAGCAATGAAATTTTAAAAATAAAAATTTATAAATCTCAAAATATTATATTTCAGTATATATATAAAAAATATAATTAGAAATGATTCACCTCTAAATACTTTAGAGTCTTATATCAAGTATTTAAGAATGATGTCAAGCACTTAAATGTTTAAGCTCTCCTTGGAATAATAATCAAAACTTAACTTCTTTTATTCACATCTTTATCACTTCTTCACTCATATATATAATTCACAAGATGTTCCAATTATCAATACTCATCTAATAATAATATTGATCCTACATTTTCTTTTTTCCATGACTTGATTTTTAAAGTTTACATTATATTTCTTCTATTTTGTTTTTGTATAGTGGATAAGTAGCTTTTCTTGTAGACAAATTTTGACAATAAGAATGATGTCTCACACCCTTCATGTGTACTTTTTATTTTTAGGACTTTTTCATTATCTACTTATTTTACAGCAAGTGTTTTTCTATAGACAATTTTGGATAATGAGAATGATGTCTCACACCCTCCATGTGTACTTTTTGTTTTCAGATTTTTCACATTGCTCTTTTTTTTTTTTTCGAAATAAGTGATTTCTCCAAGTCTTATAGATCAAGGTATAAAAATCTCTATTAAACTCAAATGATCAATCAAATTTTCACATCAAGTAAATACTATCCATCAAGATCATGAAGTGAAAATCTGTAAAATCAAATCCTTGTTATCTATCATGTATTCAACGAGTATTCTAACATTTCATGCTACTAAATTATTTTTTTAACTTAGCAATAGTCTTCCTAGTATCTTTTGGTATCAATCAATCTAATTGATTTAATTTTTTGTGCATGTAATATGATATAAGAAATTTGTAAATTAGATAGTTCTCATAGTTCTACTTTCTATTTTTAGTTCTATTTTCAGCAATAATAAATTTGTCAAAAATAAATCAAAACTATCCTCTTTATAACTGTAATTTCAAATTTCAACAATATATGTCTAGGGGATTGAAATGTGAGAAAAGGGTTTCTAGAATTTCAAATTTTAGGTTGTTTTTTCTTTGCTATTTTTGTCAGTTTGTGAATTATTTTCTATTGTTTCTGACAAAAACCAGAAAACAAATGCTGTAGTTTTTCTGATTTTTTTAATTTTTTTTCTAGGTGAGCATGAAAATAAATATAAACACATGTTCTTGATCGTCCTACAGCATAAATTAAGACTTAATAATTTACCCTCCAACTTAAAAATTACAATGTCTTCAATGACACAGAAGAATTAGAACGGAATATACAAAAACTATAATTTTCAAGTGAAGCATGCATATATGTAAAGTTAAGCACTGAAAGTATTTTCATAGATGATAAAGCTCGGAAAGACCACCTCAATGTCATTTTTGATTTTTTACTTCATCTTACATTCCTCTTGTATTTTTTTTTGAAAAAAAAAAACAAATGTAGAAACAAATAGTGCGAAATTCTAAGAAAGACAAAACTTAAACAAAAAAAAGAATGAAATAAAAACTATGGGTTGCCTCCTATGTAGTGTTGAATTTAGTGTCTTCAGCTTGACAACTCTTAGATCATATACGATGATCTATGGCCATCAAAATATATTTGTATCCCAAGGTAAATTTCATGACATTCTTTTCAAATTTAGCATAAATTCATGTGCTTCATATACCTTGACATACTTTCAGCCAAAATAAAATAAAAATTAGAAATTTTTTCCCAAAAATAATATTTCTTGTCCAACTGAAGACATTAAATTCAACATTGCATAGGAGGCAACCCATGGTTTTTATTTCATTCTGTTTTTCTTAAGTTTTGTTTTTTTTTGAATTTTATAGTATTTATTTCTATATTTATTTTTTTAGAAAAAAATACAGGAGGGTGTAAGATGAAGTGAAAAATTAAAACGAGATTGAGGTGGCCTTTCTGAGCTTTATTATTTATGACAACATTTTTAGTACTTAACTTTACATATATGCATGATTCACTTGAAAATTATATTTTCTACATATTTCGTTCCAAATTTTTTGTGTCATTGAGGACAATGTCATTTTTAAGTTGGGGGGTGAAGTATTAAGTCTTAGTTTATGCTGTAGGACGAAACATGTGTTGTCATTTGTTTTCTTGGTCACTTAGAAAAGAAACTTTAAAAAAAAAATTCAGAAAAACTACAACATCTGTTTTCTACTTTTTTGTCAAGAACAACAACAAAATAATTTACACACTATCAAAAACAGCAAAGAAAAATAACCCACAATTTGAATTTTTAGAGACCTTTTTCTTACATTTCAATTCCCTAGACACATTGCTGAAATTCGAAATTACAATTATAAAGAGGATAATTTTGATTTATTTTTGACAAATTCATCGTTGCTAAAAATAGAATTGAAAATAGAAAACAAAATTGTCAGAGCTATCTAATTTACAAATTTCTTACATCATATTGCATGCAACAAAATTAAATCAATTAGTCTGAACTCATGATAAATAGCAACAATGAATTAATAATCATGAGTTAATAATTAATAAATAATATAATTTCAGTCTTAACTCATGATAAATATACTTATATTTGTGTTAAATTGTGAAAAGTGGTTTTCATTTGGTTAAAGTGATTTTATAAATTTTTTTATAATTTTTATAATTCTATTTTTGAGATAAATGAAGAAACAAAATAAAATAAAATAAAAAAATAGAAAAAGGAAGGGTCTGCCAGAAGCACAATCAGGGGGAAGCTGCGAGTAGGGCTCAAGTAGTTATAGACCGATGGGGGCACAAGTGTGTCCCTCTCCTTCCACATCACTAATGGCCGGCCGGTGTGTGGGGTAAGGAGTGGTCCTACACACACGAGAAATGGGCTTATTACTTCTAAATGTGGTATTACTATATATTCGTCTTAACATTCTACATACAATCGATATGGGACTAAAATCGGCAGTCACATCTTTTTGGAATATTTTCAATAATTTTAATACCTAAACTACCCTTTATTTATAATAACGATATACCATGATGACATCACTATATAAGGGTATTCGAGTACTTATTTACTCTTTCTCATGTAGGCGGGTGACCAGTACAGGTTCGAATCCTTCTAAAGCCAAAACTCATTTCTTTTTATTTGATTAAATCATGATTTTCTTGTAGATCGTCGATGAAGGATTAAGCTGCCAAATCACTTAATCATCAGCAAAAATCATATCAAAGCGATTCGCATAACATTGTACTAAAATTACTAAATGATTCTCAATAAAAAGATCGTGAATCCATCAAGTAAATCATCTCCAATTAATTGACGAACAAGTTGTCGTTAGGAAGAGGATGATCCACTGGGAGATGAGTCGCCACCTCTTAAGAGCGTACTAGATGTGATGAAGAACCTTGATGTAGGACGGGGCGAGAACCCTTGTACTCGATCAATGAAACTCAAGACTTGGGATGGGGCAGTCGGACCAATCCGATAAGAATGTATGGACCCTAGACTCTAGGTTTGACCACCTAACCTAAGTACAGGTAGACGTACCAATATGCACTATCAACTCCGGACAACCCAGGGAGACACTCGACGATGGTAAGTGATAAGTCTTCATTATCATGAGTTAATAATTAGTAAATAATATAGTTTTAGCCTTAACTCATGATAAATAGACTTATATTTGTGTTAAAGTGTGAAAAGTGGTTTTCAGTTGAGTAACGTGAATTTTTAGGTAATTATGTGATTTTATATGATTTTTACAATCTTACTTTTGAGAAAAAGAAATAAAAATAAAAATATCGCAAAATTGGGGGGGACCTGCCGCCCAACCGGGCCCCCAAGCGGGTCAGAAGCGTAGTCAGGGAGGAGCCGCGAGCAAGGGCTTGAGCGGTTTGGACCGATAGGGCACGTGTGCGTCACTCCCCTTCCACGTCACCGGTGGCCAGCTGGCTGTGGGGCAAGGAGTGGTCGTACATACGCGAGAAAGGGACTTGCTTAGAGATCTAAGATTACTATATATTCACCCGAAAATTCAGCGCACAACCGATGTGGGACTAAACTCGCATCACCTTCCCTAAAAGAGGCGGGCAACCGGCGTGGGTTCGAATCCTCCCAGAGCCAAAATTCATATTTTTATCTGATTATTGTGACTTTCCTGCAAATCGCCAGTGAAGGATTAAGCAACTAGAATCGTTGGATCGTCGGCGAAAATCTTGTCAACACGATTCGTGGAGCATTGTTACTAAAATTGCTGAACGATTCGCGATAAAAGGATCGCAAATCCATTGAGTAAAGCATCTCCGATTGATCGACGAACAAGCCATCGTCGGGAAGAGGACGATCTGCTGAGAGATGAGTCGTCACCTCCTGAGAGCATACCAGATGCGATGAAGAGCCTCCTCTTGCTGCGTGGACCTGAGGATGAAGCTCCCTAACACGCGCCCTACCTCCATCTAGCTCCTCTCTGTCGGGTGATAGCAGCCGAAGAGCTGCAAAGTCGTCGTTTTTCTGCTCCGCCGAGTGACAACCGCCGAGATGATTCGACGACCCATTTCATTGATCTCTAGACTTTGCAAGGAGATCTAGAGATTGCCCACATCGTCCTTGTCCAAGGAGAACCTTTGAGGCCGTGGACACTACACGATTATCCTCCCGAACGCTCAGGATTCCGGTGCATTGCCGACGCATCGCCGCCGTGACGCCAGAACTCTGTTTTCCTGCTTTCAACTTAATTTTCACTTCTTTTAGTGATAATTTGTTGATTTTAAATTTACCAAGATATACTCCATTTCATTACGATTCTTTCGACTTTTATAGATCTTAATTTGATCAATTAAATTATTTGTAATTGCTTACATAAGAATCGCCAGACAGAACTCTGTTTCTGCTCGATTCGTGTTTGCCGAGCACTGACATCATCGTGACGTCTGCACCCTTAGTTTCCTTTTTCATGAATTTTAAATATATTTCCTTTTCATTTACTAGTATAAATTCATAGAAAATAGTATTCTTTGAGGAAAATTCTGAATAATTACCAAATATTATATTACATCCCTGTGATCGACTGAAAAATTACCGCTATTTTGTGGAAGTTTTATTGAATTATAATTGATATATTTGTTTGGAAATACTTCTAAATATCCAAAAAATCATATTTTCTAGTTTTATAAATTTTTAGATTTGCGTGATTTAATATACAATGACTAAGTCACGTCAAATTTTGGTGCCATTGTCAGGGATGTATTGCATAATATTTAGTATTTTTCTGTTATTCTCTTAGAGTAAATAAAAAAAATAAAACAAAATTAACTCTTCTTTTATTTTTTTCTTGTCGAAATTTTTTTAGAAAAAGGGAACGAAAAGAAGCAAGGCAAGGACTGGAGCATACTGAAGGAGGGTAACAATTACTAAACTTTTCCCTCAAATTTATTGATTTTTTATGTATGGTAGAAGATCCTTGCATCCAAGGCTACAAAATACTTTCATTATTTCATTCAAAACTAAAAATCCGAAAGAAAAATTAATTTTGATGGATCCTGAAGGAAGTACAGGTCAAATTGAGAGCAATCCTATGGCTATGAAAAATCATTATATCCCTTATTCATTTCAAAGAGCATCCAATATTAGAGTCCCATTAGCACCCACTGTTAAATTCGAAATAAATCCAAGAATTTTTCAAATGCTCCTTAATTTTCATGGATTGCCTTTAGAGGAACCTCATCAGCACTTAGAAAAAATTTATATGGTCTATGATTTAGTTAATCTCCCTCAAGTTACACCGGAAATTATTAAGATGAAATTATTCCCTCATACACTTAGAGACAAAGCTAGTCATTGGCTATCTAATAAGTCTTCATTATCATGAGTTAATAATTAGTAAATAATATAATTTTAGCCTTAACTCGTGATAAATAGACTTATATTTATGTTAATGTGTGAAAAGTGGTTTTCAGTTGATTAATGTGATTTTTTCAATAATTATGTGATTTTATACGAATTTATATGATTTTTATAGTCTTACTTTTGAGATAAATGAAGAAAAAGAAATAAAACTAAAATATTACAAAATGGGGGGACCCGCCGGTCAGCCGGGCCCGCAAGTGGGTCGGAAGCTCAGTCGGGGAGTAGCCGCGAGCAGGGGCTCGAGCGGCTTGGACCGATAGGGGCACGTGTGTGCCACTCCCCTTCCACGTCACCGGTGGCCAGCCGACTGTGGGGCAATGAGTGGTCGTACACGCGAGAGAAGGAACTTTGCTTAGAAAGCTAACATTACTATATATTTGCCCGAAAAATCGGCGCACAACCGATGTGGGACTAAACCCGCGTCACACCTTCCTCAGAAAGGGCGGACAACTGGTGCGGTTTCGAATCCTCCCAGAGTCAAAATTCATATATTTTTATCTGATTATCGCGACTTTCTTGCAGATCGCCGGTGAAGGATTAAGCAACGAGAATCGTTGGATCATCGACGAAAATCTCGTCAACACGATTCGCGGAACATTGCTACTAAAATTGCTAAACGATTCGCGATAAAAGGATCGTGAATCCATCGAGTAAATCATCTCCGATTGATCGACGAACAAGCCGTCGTCGTGAAGAGGACGATCCGCTGGGAGACGAGTTGCCACCTCCTGAGAGCGTACTAGATTGGATGAAGAGCCTCTTCTTGCTGCGCGGACCTGAGGATGAAGCTCCCTGACATGCGCCCCCCACCTCCATCCAGCTCCTCTTTGTCGGGTGACAGCCGCCGAAGAGCCGCAAAGTCGCCGTTTTTCCGCTCCGCTGGGAGACAGCCGCCGGAGACGACTCGACGACCCATTTCATTAATCTCTAGATTTCGTGAGAAGATCTAGAGATTGCCCATGTCGTCTTTGTCCAAGGAGAGCCTTCGAGGCCGTGGACACTAAACGACGATCCTCCCGAACGCTCAGCATTCTGATGCATCGCCGTCGCGACGCCGAAACTCTGTTTTCCTGCTTTCAACTTAATTTCCGTTTCATTTAGTGATAATTTGTTGATTTTAAATTTACCAACATATACTTAATTTCATTACAATTCTTCCATCTTTTACAGATCTTAATTTTATCAATTAAATCGTATGTAATCGCTTACGTAAGAATCGCCGGGCAGAACTCTGTTTCTGCTCGATTTGCGTTCACCGGGCGGAACTCTGTTTCCGCTCGATTTGCGTTCGCCGGGCGTTGACGTTATCCTGATGCCCGCACCCTTATTTCCTTTTTTCGTTAATTTTAAATATATTTCCTTTTCATTTCTTAGTATAAAATTCATATAAAATATTATTCTCTGAGGAAAATTCTGAATAATTACCAGATGTTAATCTTAATTTGATCAATTAAATCATTTGTAATCGCTTACGTAAGAATCGCCGGGTGGAACTTTGTTTCCGCCCGATTCACGTTCGCCGGGCGCTGATGTCATCCTGACACCCGCACCCTTATTTCCTTTTTTAGTGAATTTAAAATATATTTCCTTTTCATTTCTTAGTATAAAATTCATATAAAATATTATTCTTTGAGGAAAATTTTGAATAATTACCAGATATTATACTACATCCCTGTGATTGACTTGGAAAATTACCGCTATTTTTGAAAGTTTTATTGAATTATAATTGGTATATTTGTTTAGAAATACTTCTAAATATCTGAAAATTCGTATTTTCTAGTTTTATAAATTTTATATTTGCATGATTTAATATACAACGACTAAGTCGCGTCAAATTTTGGTGCCGTTGCCGGGGATGTATTGCATAATATTTAGTATTTTTCTGTTTTTCTCTTAGAGTACACAAAAAAAATTTAACTCTTGTTTTATTTTCTTTTTGCCAATTTTTTTTAGAAAAAGGGAACGAAAAGAAGCAAGGCAAGGATTGGAACATCCTGAAGGAGGGTAACAATTACTAAATGTTTCCCTCGAATTTATTGATTTTTATGCATGGTAGAAGATCCTTGCATCCAAGACTAGAAAATCCTTTCATTATTTCATTCAAAAATAAAAATCCGAAAGAAAAATTAATTTTGATGGATCTTGAAGGAAGTACAGGTCAAACTGAGAACAATCCTATGGCCATGAAAAATCATTATATCCCTGATTCATTTCAAAGAGCATCAAATATTAGAGTCCCATTAGCACCCACTGTTAAATTCGAAATAAATTCATGAATTTTTCAAATGCTCCCTAATTTTCTTGGATTGCCTTTAGAGGAACCTCATCAGCACTTAGAAAAATTTCATATTGTCTATGATTTAGTTAATCTCCCTCAAGTTACGTCGGAAATTATTAAGATGAAATTATTTCCTCATACACAGGGACAAAGCTAGCCATTAGCTATCCACATTAGATAGAGAATTAACTAGCTAGAAAGACATAGAACATGCCTTTCTTTGAAAATTTTATCCCTTAGGAAAAACCCAAAATATGAGAAAACATATATGGAGTTTTTCTCAAAGATCAGGAGAAACTTTACATGAGACATGGGAAACATTCAAAGATTTACTTAGAAAGTGTCCTTATCATTCTATACCCAAGTGGCAGCTCAATATAATTTTTTACGATGGATTATTAGAATAACATAGAAATATGGTTGATTCTATATGTGGAGGAGCTTTTATGGAGAAAACCCTTGATGAGATTTATAGTCTTTATGAGAATTTAAGTGAAAATTCTAGAGATCAAGCCTCTTTTGAATTATATGATAGGGATAAGAAGAGAGGAATTTATGAATTGCATCATGATGATGATTCTAAACTTAGAAATGAGGTTAATTAGATTAATCAAAGATTAGAAAAAATTGATTTACTTATTGACAATATTAGAAAGCCTTTTAACCCTCAACTTAATTCAAATAGTACGTCTTATGTATGGTGAAAATGATTATTCTGAATTTCAATGTTCTAACTTAGATCAATCATTTCACCCTATGCAAGAACAAGTGCAAGTGGCTCACAGTTTTAATAGAAATAGAGAACCTTTTTCAAATTCTTATAATCCTAATTGGAGGAATAATTTTTCATGGAGAGACCCAAATAATATTCAAAACTCAGAAGCACTTAGACCCAATTCAAACTCTGAATTTTGTCCAAAACAAGAAAACAGATTTCAGAAAAATCAGCCCTCTCAAACCAAATCTGATACTATAGAAATGATGCAGCAAATGAGCCAAATGATGCAACAAACTATGAATCAAATGATGCAACAAACTATAAATCAAATGATGCAGCACCAGAAACAAATTATAGAGGCCCTTGGGAATAAGAGAGAAGAGGGACAGCTACCTAGTCAGCCCATAGAAAATCCAGGGAACCGTCCAACAATAGGATTTTAGCAAGGGGAGTCTAGTAGCATGAATCTAGGAAAAAACCCACGAAATGAAAATGTTAGGACAGTGAATGCATTAAGGAGTGGTAAGATTTTACCTGATCTTTATCCCCAAACATTAGAAGAAAAAGAAAATATGGACAACCCAAAACAAAATCAAATAGGAGTAGAAGAGGATTTTATAGATTCTACCAAGGAAATTTCGAAAGAGAGGACAACCATTCCATTTCCTAAAGCTCTAGAGCCTAGACAAAGAAAGAAAAAGGAACACAATGAAGAAATAAAGAAAATCTTACAAGATGTGCAAATTAGTCTTCCTTTACTCACTGCCATTGAACATATTCCTGAATATGCTAGAGTTTTGAAAGAAATGTGTACACCAAAAAGGGCACCTAGAGTAGAAAAATTATCTATGCATGCTAGTACATTATTATTAAATCAATTATCATATAAATTGAGAGATACAGGTGTCCCTTTAATTTCGTGTGATATTGGTGGATCCATTTTTCAGAATGCATTACTTGACACCGGTGCTAGTATTAATTTATTACCTGCAAGTATTTGTGATAAATTTAATATTTCTGATCTTAAACCTTCTACTGTTACCTTACAATTTGCTGATAGATCCATAAAACATCCTAAAGGTATTTTAGAAAATGTGATAGTGACAGTTAAAGGGTGTAAATTTCCAGCTGATTTTGTAGTGTTGGAAATGGATTTTAATGGACAGTTTTATGATATGCCAATCATCCTAGGGAGACCATTTTTGTATACAGCAAAGATGAATATTGATTTTCCCACAAGTATTGCGAAAATTTCATGTGGAGATCAATCAGTAGAAATTAAATTTTTTGAGGTATCAAATGATCTTAAGAAATCCCAAGTATATGATTGTCATACCATAGATCTTCTAGATGATTTTGATGATCCAGATGTTATTGATGACTGTGTGCTGGAAGAATTAGAGGAAATAGAGAATATAAATTTAGAAGAAAAGAAAGAGGAAGATCATCTGAATTTAGAGTTGAAACCTCTTCCCTCTAGTTTAAAATATATGTTATTGGAGGAAAATAATTCATTTCCTGTTATTATTGTAGCTGATTTGAGTGATGAACAGGAAGAAGAATTATTAGATGTACTTCGAAAAAAAAAGAAGGCTATGGGCTGGAAAATGGATGATCTAAGGGGCATTGATATGAGTGTATGCATGCATAGTATATATCTAGAGGAGGGGGCTAGAACTAGCAAGGAACCACAACGAAGATTAAATCCTAACATGATGGAAATTGTAAAAAAAGAAATTTTAAAGTGGCTGGCTGCTGATATTATTTATCCTATTTCAGATAGCAAATGGGTTAGTCCTACACAAGTGGTGCCAAAAAAATCAGGGATCACGGTTATCAAAAACAAAAATGGAGATGAAATACAAACAAGATTAACTACTGGTTGGAGGGTTTGCATTGATTATAGAAAATTAAATTCAGTTACTAGAAAAGATCATTTTCCCCTGCCATTTACTAATCAAATTCTAGAAAAATTAGCTAGAAAAAACTTTTTTTGTTTTCTAGATGGATACTCTGGTTATAATCAAATTTATATAAACCCTTTAGATCAAGAAAAAACAACTTTCACTTGTCCATTTGGTACTTTTGCTTTTAAACGCATGCTTTTTGGTCCGTGTAATGCTCCAGCCACATTTCAAAGATGTATGTTGTCTATTTTTTCTGATACGATTGGAAAATGTATGGAAATTTTTATGGACGATTTTTCTGTTTTTGGTGAATCATTTGATGAATGCTTAAATCATTTACAGCATGATAAGTCTTCATTATCATGAGTTAATAATTAGTAAATAATATAGTTTTAGCCTTAACTCGTGATAAATAGACTTATATTTGTGCTAAAGTGTGAAAAGTGGTTTTCAATTGATTAATGTGATTTTTTGGGTAATTATGTGATTTTATATGAATTTATATGATTTTTACAATCTTACTTTTGAGATAAATGAAGAAAAAGAAATAAAACTAAAATATTGCAAAATGGGGGGACCCGCCGGTCAGCCGGGCCCGCAAGTGGGTCGGAAGCTCAGTCGGGGAGTAGCCGCGAGCAGGGGCTCGAGCGGCTTGGACCGATAGGGGCACGTGTGTGCCACTCCCCTTCCACGTCACCGGTGGCCAGCCGACTGTGGGGCAATGAGTGGTCGTACACGCGAGAGAAGGAACTTTGCTTAGAAAGCTAACATTACTATATATTTGCCCGAAAAATCGGCGCACAACCGATGTGGGACTAAACCCGCGTCACACCTTCCTCAGAAAGGGCGGACAACTGGTGCGGTTTCAAATCCTCCCAGAGTCAAAATTCATATATTTTTATCTGATTATCGCGACTTTCTTGCAGATCGCCGGTGAAGGATTAAGCAACGAGAATCGTTGGATCATCGACGAAAATCTCGTCAACACGATTCGCGGAACATTGCTACTAAAATTGCTAAACGATTCGCGATAAAAGGATCGTGAATCCATCGAGTAAATCATCTCCGATTGATCGACGAACAAGCCGTCGTCGTGAAGAGGACGATCCGCTGGGAGACGAGTTGCCACCTCCTGAGAGCGTACTAGATTGGATGAAGAGCCTCTTCTTGCTGCGCGGACCTGAGGATGAAGCTCCCTGACATGCGCCCCCCACCTCCATCCAGCTCCTCTCTGTCGGGTGACAGCCGCCGGAGAGCCGCAAAGTTGCCATTTTTCTGCTCTGCCGGGTGACAGCCGCCGGAGATGACTCGACGACCCATTTCATTAATCTCTAGACTTCGCGAGAAGATCTAGAGATTGCCCACATCGTCTTTGTCCAAGGAGAGCCTTCGAGGCTGTGGACACTGCACGACGATCCTCCCGAACGCTCAGGATTCCGGTGCATCGCCGACGCATCGCCGTCTTGACGCCGGAACTCTGTTTTCTTGCTTTCAACTTAATTTCCATTTCATTTAGTGATAATTTGTTGATTTTAAATTTACCAACATATATTTCATTTCATTACGATTCTTCCATCTTTTATAGATCTTAATTTGATCAATTAAATCGTCTGTAATCGCTTACGTAAGAATCGTCGGGCATAACTCTGTTTCTGCCCGATTCGTGTTCGCCGGGCACTAACGTCTTCTTGATGCCCGCACCCTTATTTCCTTTTTTCGCGAATTTAAAATATATTTCCTTTTCATTTCTTAGTATAAAATTCATATAAAATATTATTCTCTGAGGAAAATTCTAAATAATTACCAGATATTATATTACATCCCTGTGATCAACTTGCAAAATTATCGCTATTTTTGAAAGTTTTATTGAATTATAATTGATACATTTGTTCATAAATACTTCTAAATATCTGAAAATTTGTATTTTCTAGTTTTATAAATTTTATATTTGCGTGATTTAATATACAACGACTAAGTAACGTCACTATTTACATTAGATAGATAATTAAGTAGCTAGAAAGACATAGAACAGGCCTTTCTTTGAAAATTTTATCCTTTAGGTAAAACTCAAAATATGAGAAAACATATATGGAGTTTTTCTCAAAGACTAGGAGAAACTTTACATGAGACATGGAAAATATTCAAAGATTTACTTAGAAAGTATCCTCATCATGCTATACCCAAGTGGCAGCTCAATATATTTTTTTATGATGGATTATTAGAATAACATAGAGATATGGTTGATTCTATATGTGGAAGAGCTTTTATGGAGAAAACCCCTGATGAGATTTACAGTCTTTATGAGAATTTAAGTGAAAATTCTAGAGATCAAGCCTTTTTTGAATTATATGACAGGGATAAGAAGAGAGGAATTTATGAATTACATCATAATGATGATTCTAAATTTAGAAATGAGGTTAATTAGATTAATCAAAGATTAGAAAAACTTTATTTACTTATTGAGAATATTAGAAAGCCTCTTAACCTTCAATTGAATGCATATAGTGCTTGTCCTATGTATGATGAAAATGATCATTTCGAATTTCAATATCATCCTAAGCAAGAACAAGTGCAGGTACCCCACGATTTTAGTAAAAATAGGAAATATTTTTCTAATTCTTATAATCCTAATTGGGGGAATAATTTTTCGTGGAGAAACTCAAATAATATTCAAAATCCAGAAGCACTTAGATCCAATTCAAATTTTGAATTTCGTCCAAAATAGGAACACAGATTTCAGAAAAATCAGCCCTCTCAAACCCAACTTGATACTATGGAAATGATGCAGCAAATGAGCCAAATGATGCAACAAACTATGAATCAAATGATGCTGCACTAGAAGCAAATTATAGAGGCTCTTGGGAATAAGAGAGAAGAGGGACAGCTACCTAGTCAGCCCATAGAAAATCTAGGGAACCGTCCAGCAGTAGGATTTCAACAAGGAGAGTCTAGCTGGATAAATTTAGAAAAAAACCCACGAAATGAAAATGTTAGGACAGTGAATACATTGAGTGAGAATATTTTACCTGATCCTTATTTCTAATTATTAGAAGAAATTGATGAGCCATTAGAAGTAAATGAGAATATTAAGGCTGAAAATATAGTAGCAGAAAATTTGAATAAAATCATTTATTGCTCACAATTGATGAATGAATATAGTGAGGATGATGAGGAGAAAGAGCCCTTAGATGAAAAGACAACATCTGATCATGGAAGAATCATCCAAATTTTAGTAGAAGAGAGTAAGGACAAAAATGAAGAAAAACATATTTCAAGTGAGGAAAAATCAGTTGATTTGGGAGATGTAGGAGACAAAATTAATAAATCTAATCATACTTTTGCAGCCATAGATGTTGATAGTGAGGATGATGATGTATATCATATATCGAAATTAAAAGATAGCTCTTGGGATGAAGAATTTGATGAGTTGAGAAACGAAAAACTAGAAAAAGAGTTAATTCAACTAATGGGGAGAAACAAAAATAATGAATATGAATATAGAGATAATTTTGGAGGAGAAAATTTGAATTTGACTGAATTCATTAGATCTGAGATTAAAGAAGACAATCCTTCCATCCTTCAAAACCCACAACCCATTAGAATTATTTCTAAGCTTGAAATATTTCACTCCTCGCAAATTGAATAAATATGTATGGAAGATATAATGGAGCAGGGGAAGATTATGCAGATAAAAGAACACATTAAGAAATGGGTGAGTGGAAGAATTAGAGATATAAATTTAGATGAAAAAAATTCTAGATTGGGTAAGAGCTAATTTGAAAATTATATGGCCTGATCACATTTTATGGTCTATTAATAGAAAGTATTTATTAATGAATGAGAGCCTTACAAAACAAGAGAGAAATAAGGAAAGATTCTTTTCAAAATGGAAATAATATTTTTGGGGAAACTTTGTTGATTTCCATTTTGTTTTGGCTGAGAGTATGTCAAGGTATATATATGAAGTATATGAATTTATGCTAAATCTGAAAAAGAATATCATGAAACTTACCTTGGGATACAAATATATTTTGATGGCCATAGATCATCTTATATGATCTAAGAGCTGTCCAACTGAAGACATTAAATTCAAGGCTGCATGGGAGGCAACCCATGGTTTTTATTTCATTCTATTTGATTTTTTCTAAGCTCTGTTTTTCTTAAAATTTTGCAATACTTACTTCTGTATTTGTTTTTTCAAAAAAGTGTATGAGGAGGAGTGTAAGATGAAGTGAAAAATTAAAAACAAGGTTGAGGTGATGTCTTTCTGAGCTTTATCGCCATCTTGTACTACTTACAAACTGATCATATATGCATAATTCTGTATATATGCATGCTTGACTTGAGGACATTCTGTTTCAATTTTTCTGTGTCTTTGAGGACAATGTCATTTTTTAAGTTGGGGGGTGAAGTATTCATCATTAATTTATGCTGTAGGACGATTAAGAAGATGTGTTTGCATTAGAACAGCAACTGAAAAATTAAAAAATAAAATAAAATTCGAAAAAACTGCAACATCTATTTTCTGATTTTCTGTCAGGAATAACAGATTGTCAAAAATAGCAGACAAAAATCAGCTCAAAATTTGAAATTCTAGAGACCCTTTTCTCACATTTCAATCCCCTAGACATATATTACTAAAATTCAAAATTACAGCTATAAAGAGGATAGTTTTGATTTATTTTTGACAAATTTATTGTTGCTAAAAATAAAACTGAAAATAGAAAACAGAACTATCAGAACTATCTAATTTATAAATTTCTTACATCATATTGCATGCATGAAAAATTAAATCAATTAGATTGATTGATACCAAAAGATACTAGGAAGATTATTATTAAGTCAAAAGAATGATCTAGTAGCATGAAATGTTGGAATACTCCTTGGATACATGATAGATAACATGAATTTGATTTTACAGATTTTCACTTCATGATCTTGATGGATAGTATTTACTTGGTGTGAAAATTTGATTGATCATTTGAGTTTAATAGAGATTTTTGCACCCTGATCTATAGGACTTGTGAGGAGAAATCACTTATTTCGAAAAAAAAAGAGAGAGTAATGTGAAAAATCTAGAAACGAAGAGTACACATGGAGGGTGTGAGACATCATTCTTATTGTCGAAAATCGTGTATAGAAAAACACTTGCTACAAAATAAGTGGATAAAGTGAAAGCCCTGAAAATGAAGAGTACACATGGAGGGTGTGAGACATCATTCTTATTGTCAAAATTTGTCTACAAGAAAAGCTACTTATCCACTATATATATATAAAAAAAAAAAGAAGGAAGAAATATAGTGCAAACTTCAAAAATCAAGCCATGAAAAAATGGAAATGTAGGATCAATATTATTCTTGGATGAGTATTGATAATTGGAACATCTTGTAAATATATCTATGAGTGAAGAAGTGATAAAGATGTGAATAGAAGAAGTGAATTCTAGATTGTTATTCCAAAGAGTGCTTAAACATTGAAGTGTTTGACATCATTCTTAAATACTTGATATAAGAGTCCAAAGTATCTAAAGGTGCATCATTTCTAATTGTATTTTTTTATGTATTGGAATATGATGTTTGAGATTTGTAAATTTTTATTTTCGTAATTCCATTGCTAAGGGACTAGCAATGATTTAAGTTGGGGGGTGTGATAAGTCTTCATTATCATGAGTTAATAATTAGTAAATAATATAGTTTTAGCCTTAACTCATGATAAATAGACTTATATTTGTGTTAAAGTGTGAAAAGTGGTTTTCAGTTGAGTAACGTGAATTTTTAGGTAATTATGTGATTTTATATGATTTTTACAGTCTTACTTTTGAGAAAAAGAAATAAAAATAAAAATATTACAAAATGGAGGGGATCCGCCGGCCAGCCGGGCCCCCAAGCGGGTCGGAAGCGCAGTCAGGGAGGAGCCGCAAGCAGGGGCTTGAACGGTTTGGACTGATAGGGCACGTGTGTGCCACTCCCCTTCCACATCACCGGTGGCCAGCCGGCTGTGGGGCAAGGAGTGGTTGTACACGTTCGAGAAAGGGACTTGCTTAGAGATCTAACATTACTATATATTCGCCCGAAAATTCAGCGCTCAATTGATGTGGGACTAAACCCGCGTCATCTTCCCCAGAAGGGGCGGGCAACTGGCGCGGGTTTAAATCCTCTCAGAGCCAAAATTCATATTTTTATCTGATTATTGCGACTTTCCTGCAGATCGCCAGTGAAGGACTAAGCAACTAGAATCACTAGATCATCGGTGAAAATCTCGTCAACACGATTCATGGAGCATTGTTACTAAAATTGCTGAACGATTCGCGATAAAAGGATCGCGAATCCATCGAGTAAAGCATCTTCGATTGATCGACGAACAAGCCATCGTCGGGAAGAGGACGATTCACCGGGAGACGAGTTACCACCTCTTGAGAGCGTACCAGATGCGATGAAGAGCCTCCTCTTGCTGTGCGGACCTGAGGATGAAGTTCCCTGACACGCGCCCCACCTCCATCCAGCTCCTTTCCGTCGGGTGACAGCCGCCAGAGAGCTGCAAAGTCGCTGTTTTTCTACTCTGCCGGGTGACAGTCGCCGGAGACGATTCGACGACCCATTCCATTGATCTCTAGACTTTGCAAGGAGATCTAGAGATTGCCCACATCGTCCTTGTCTAAGGAGAGCCTTCAAGGCCGTGGACACTACACGACTATCCTCCCGAACGCTCAGAATTTTGGTGCATCGCTGATGCATCGCCGCCGTGATGTTGGAACTCTGTTTTCTTGCTTTCAACTTAATTTTCGATTCTTTTAGTGATAATTTGTTGATTTTAAATTTACCAAGATATACTCCATTTCATTACGATTCTTCTGACTATTACAGATCTTAATTTGATCAATTAAATCGTTTGTAATCGCTTACGTAAGAATTACCGGGTGGAACTCTGTTTCTGCCCAATTCGTGTTTGCCGGGTGCTGATGTCATCCTGATGTCTGCACCCTTATTTCCCTTTTTCGTGAATTTTAAATATATTTCCTTTCATTTACTAGTATAAAATTCATAGAAAATAGTATTCTTTGAGGAAAATTCTGAATATTTACCAGATATTATATTACATCCCTATGATCAACCTAGAAAATTACCACTATTTTTTGAAGTTTTATTGAATTATAATTGATATATTTGTTCAGAAATACTTCTAAATATCTGAAAAATCATATTTTCTAGTTTTATAAATTTTAGATTTGTGTGAGTTAATATACAACGACTAAGTCACGTCAGTAAGTATGAGACCCTCTTGGTCCACGTCCGGACAAACGGCGGAACGGTCGTCGTGAAGTAGCCTAGGGCTATAGCTCACAAATGGTGACGAGTCTGACGCAACGTCAGAAGTCACGATCCTATAACCTGTCCTATCTTGTCTACGTTCTCCTAATGACGGTGGAAATGAGCGGAGAAAACCCTTCAAAAGATAATTAAACTTAAGTAAGAAGGGGTACGGAGCTAACCTTCGGGGCTGTGTAGCCCGGCGGGTCATGACGGAGTGGAGACTCGACGTAAGCAAAGACGTCCGGTGAAGAGCGATGCTCAGCGTCGACGGTCGGTTCTGGTCGAGAGTCGCAGTAGTCGTTGTTGTAAGGCGTGGCGCGGTCGGCGCGGGCATGGGCCTACTAGTGGGCTGAAGGGCACGCTAGCGGGCACACGCGGCAAGCCGCGCGGCGTGCCTCGGGGCACGTGGGCGGTGGCTCTGGGTGGGCGTGCGGGCCGTAGGAGCCAGCACACGGGGCACGTGCGGCGGCGGCGCTTCGGCAAGAATGCCGAGCGTCGGTGGTTGGACGGAAGCCCAACCGTCGCCGGAAGGATCGGCCTTCTCTGGCGGTGCCGAGAAGTGGAGCAGAGGAAGGAGACGATCCAGGCCGACGATACCAGGGAGGGCTGAGCCCTCCTGGTCTAGGCGGCGCAGAAACGGCGCGACGGCGGCGGATTGTCAGGAAACTCCGGCGGGGGCCTATGAGGAGCTTGGACTAGATCTGGCTCGTCGGCACGGCTGCAGGGTCTCTCCCGACGTCGGTGGCAGGTAGGCTTTCGTCGACGAACGGCTAACGACTGGGCGGAGTGGCGGATGACGGCTCCGGCGAGTTTATGGTGGAGTTTTGAAGGAAGAGGCGATAGTCGAACTAGGAGTCAAGAGACCCCGGCAGAGTGCTCAGCGACGGCTCATAGGGAGGCGAAGCAAGCCCCTTTCGTCACGACGGCGTGATGGGGTTCCAGCAGAGGCAGCGGCGGTTGCAGTGGCAATCGTGACCGTTTCGTCTGGTGACGGGGGCAATCTCACAGGCGACAATGAAGATGTCTGGTGGCGGAAGTTGGTCTCAGGCGGCGGCGGGACTTCTCAAGCAGCAGCCTCACGATGAACGAAGTCCTCAAAGGGTATCAACAGCCTTCCTCTCCCTCCTTCCCTCCCTATCCTAGGTCATGAAGAAGGTAACTCACAAACGATAATCTTTCACAAAATTCGGCGCTTCTGGTTGAGGGGGGTCCTACCTCCCCTTATATAGGGCCCACAAGTGGGCTAAGGGGAGGTGGGCCCACTTGAGGCCCTCAAGCCCATAAGTCACAAAAAGGCTACAAAAGGGGCTTATTGGGCCTCTAAAAGAGAGACCCAATAAGCTCCCCTAAAAGGAGAAAGAGGAGGGCCCTTGTACGGTGCTTAAGTGGGCCTCAAATAAAGACCCAAATAAGCCCCAAAAGAGGCCCAAAAGGAAAGAAACATAGGTCCCCCCCCTTAGGGGTTTTAATTGGGTCTCAAAAGAGAGACCCAATAAAACCCTAAAGAAAGGGAGACACAAACAACAACATACACACATAGAATTGGGCTCGCTAACACACAAACGCGAGGCCCAACAAGTCAAAGTGAAAATACAAAGAAAGATAAGGGTGAGCTTGAGCTCGTCGTCATCGCGGAGGTGGAATGTCATTGAAGAAAATTCTAAATAATTACCATATATTATATTACATCCCTGTGATCGACTTGGAAAATTACCGCTATTTTTGGAACTTTTATGGAATTATAATTGATATATTTGTTCAGAAATACTTCTAAATATCCGAAAATTCGTATTTTCTAGTTTTATAAATTTTATATTTGCGTGATTTAATATACAACGACTAAGTCACGTCATGAATCTTTCAACAATTTTAGTAACGATACTTAGCGAATTATGTTGAAGAGATTTTTGTTGATGATTGAGTAATTATGGTGGCTTAATCATTCATTAGCATCTATTGAAAAATTGTGATTTAATTAAATAAAAATATGAGTTTTAGCTCTAGTAAGATTCAATCCCTCTCTAGTCGCTTGCCTACATGAGAGAGAGTAAAATACATATAAAAATACCCTTATAAAGTAATGTCATCAAGATACCTCCTTTTGATAAATAAGGGGCATTTGAGGTACAAAAATAAAAAAACCATCATGAGAAGGTGAAACCGGGGTTTAGTCCCACATTAATTGTACATCATATTTTGAGATGAATATATAGTAATACAAGATTTAGGAATCAATGAGTCCCTTTCTCGCATGTGTACGACCACTCTTTACCCCATGCCCGACTGGCCACTAGTGACATGGAAGGAGAGTGACGCACATGTGCCCTCTATCGGTCTATCCTTAGCCACTTGAGCCCCTACCTGTGACTCTACTTAACTGTGCTTTCAACTCTCTTGCAGGCTTGGCTGGCTAGTGGGTCCGCTTTTTCTATCTTTTTATTTTATTTTATTTTTCTTTATTTATCTCAAAAGTAGGATTATAAAAATTATATAAATTTACATAAAATCATATAATTAACTAAAAAATATATTAACTAATTAAAAATATTTTTTCATAATTTAACATAAATATAATTCTATTTATCATGAGTTAAAACTAAAAATATACTATTTATTAATTATTAACTCATGATAATGAAGACTTATTCGGTTACATTCAGATGAGATTTAAATTTTATAGCCACTTATGAACCATCCCTTGATAGTAGCGAGTGTATTTTATTTCTTGATACTAAATGGAATTTGATAATGGAGCATTCCTATGTATATTTGAAATGTTTCTTGACAAACCTTTGTGCTGGAAAATATTAGTTGTAATGTTAAGAGAATATATTTTAATTATTCTTCAAAATAACAATTTCCTTGTGTACCAATTAATAATGCTTTTAAAGGGATTTGTATCTTCTCTTGGGGAGCGAAGTAAATGGTGGCATTTGAAGGCATTAACTCATATCCATCACTCATTTTAGACTATTGGAAAGTCCTCATGGGGTTTTATTTGAGTACGAAGTTCAAATAGTGGGTTGACATAGTATACCTCAATGAGTCCCCAGATTAACACACCAATGGACTTAATTGGGTCTACTCACTTAGTTATGCCAAAGTGTTATACATAGAAAATTATAATAGTTCAGCTTTTCGATCTGTACTTTACAATTATTCTTACCCTTATTATCAACCAAAGATATGTGATTGAACTTCACAGAATCTGAATCTCTTGCACAATAGATTTCATAAATCTATTGTGCAATTCTGGACATCAAGGCACTAACCTGCCCTTTTATGTTCATTACAAATGCTCCAAATTACCTTCATGTAGAAAATTAGGTTCAAAGAACTTAAAATTAAAAAAGATAAGATAAAAGTGTGTATTTTTATCATGATGTCATGAAGAAATAACATGCAAATAAGACCTTGTATATAAATATTAATTTATTTTTTTAAAAATTCTAATTATATTTGTATTTGTAAGAATTTTTGAGACAACTACTTGTCCATATTAAGGATAAAAAAGGAAATTTTGGCTATAAGAAAGAGGCAATTTGGTCTTTATTCATTCATCAACCTCCCCAAGGTCATTGCATCCTCTACAGCTGCCATTTTTCTTTAGATATTTCACACACTCATAGGATACTTTCTCCCAAGCTCTCTATCTCTCTCTCTCTCTCCACATTTTCATTTCTCGGAGCTAATTCCTCTCTTCTCTCTTCACTGTTTTACTATATGATAGGAATGAAATCATTCCCCTCATTTTGTACAATATTTCAGAATCTTTAGTTTTTGATTTTTCAATGTGTTTTTGTTATTTCTCATTTTCCCTTTCACTATCTCTTCCTCTCATAGATGGGAGGAGATCTTCATTTTCTCTTACTTTACTGATGTATTCTTCCCTTCCTCCTTGACGTGACTTAGTCATTGTATATTAAATCACGCAAATATAAAATTTATAAAACTAGGAAATATAAATTTTCGGATATTTAGAAGTATTTCTGAACAAATATATCAATTATAATTCAATAAAACTTCCAAAAATAGCAGTAATTTTCCAGGTCGATCATAGGGATGTAATATAATATCTGGTAATTATTCAAAATTTTCCTCAGAGAATAATATTTTATATGAATTTTATACTAAGAAATGAAAAGGAAATATATTTTAAATTCACAAAAAAAGGAAATAAGGGTGTGGGCGTCAGGATGATGTCAGCGCCCGGCGAACATGAATTGGGCGGAAATAGAGTTCTGCCTGGCGATTCTTACGTAAGCGATTACAAACGATTTAATTGATCAAATTAAGATCTGTAAAAGACGGAAGAATCGTAATGAAATGAAGTATATGTTGGTAAATTTAAAATCAATAAATTATCACTAAATGAAACGGAAATTAAGTTGAAAGTAGGAAAATAGAGTTCCGGCGTCGCGACGGCGATGCGTCGGTGATGCACCGGAATCCTAAGCGTTCAGGAGGATCGTCGTGCAGTGTCCACAGCCTTGAAGGCTCTCCTTGGACAAAGACGACGTGGGCAATCTCTAGATTTTCTCGCGAAGTCTTTAATGAAATGGGTCGTCGAATCGTCTCTGGCGGCTGTCACTCGGCGGAGCGGAAAAACAGCGACTTTGCGGCTCTCCGGCGGCTGTCACCTGACGGAGAGGAGCTGGATGGAGGTGGGGCGCGTGTCAGGGAGCTTCATCCTCAGGTCTACGCAGCAAGAGGAGGCTCTTCATCGCATCTGGTATGCTCTCAGGAGGTGGCGACTCATCTCCCAGCAGATCGTCCTCTTCTCGACGACGGCTTGTTCGTCGATCAATCAGAGATGATTTACTTGATGGATTCGCGATCCTTTTATCGCGAATCGTTCAGCAATTTTAGTAGCAATGCTCCGCGAATCACGTTGACGAGATTTTCGCCGATGATCCAGCGATTCTCGTTGCTTAATCCTTCACTGGCGATCTGTAGGAAAGTCGCGATAATCAGATAAAAATATATGAATTTTGACTCTAGGAGGATTCGAACCCGCACCAGTTGGGCGCCGATTTTTTGGGCGAATATATAGTAATGTTACATTTTTAAGCAATAAAGTTCCTTCTCTCGCGTGTACGACCACTCGCCCCATAGTCGGCTGGCCACCGGTGACGTGGAAGGGGAGTGGCGCACACGTGCCCCTATCGGTCCAAGCCGCTCGAGCCCCTGCTCGCGGCTACTCCCCGACTGAGCTTCCGACCCGCTTGCGGGCCCGGCTGGCCGGCGGGTCCCCCCCTCATTTTGTCTTATTTTTATTTCTTTTTCTTCATTGATCTCAAAAGCAAGACTGTAAAAATCATATAAATTCATGTAAAATCACATAATTACCTAAAAATTCACATTAATCAATTGAAAACCACTTTTCACACTTTAACACAAATATAAGTCTATTTATCATGAGTTAAGGCTAAAACTATATTATTGACTAATTATTAACTCATGATAATGAAGACTTATCAGTAAGTTTCATGATATTCTTTTTCAGATTTAGCATAAATTCATATACTTGATATATATACCTTGACATACTTTCAGCCAAAACAAAATTAACAAAATCTTCCCAAAAATTATATTTCCATTTTGAAAAGAATCTTTCCTTATTTCTCTCTTGTTTTGTAAGGCTCTCATTCATTAATAAATACTTTCTATTAATAGACCATAAAATGTGATCAGGCCATATAATTTTCAAATTAGCCCTTACCCAATCTAGAATTTTTTCATCTAACTTGATATCTCTAATTCTTCCACTCACCCATTTCTTAATGTGTTCTTTTATCTGCATAATCTTCCCCTGCTCCGTTTTATCTTCCATACATATTTGTTCAATTTGTGAGGAGTGAAATATTTCAAGCTTAGAAACAATTCTAATGGGCTGTGGGTTTTGAAGGATGGAAGGATTGTCTTCTTTAATCTTAGATCTAATGAATTCAGTAAAATTCAAAATTTCTCCTCCAAAATTATCTCTATATTCATATTCATTATTTTTGTTTCTCTCAATTAGTTGGATCAACTCTTTTTCTAGCTTTTCGTTTCTCGACTCATCAAATTCTTCATCTTCCGAAGAGCTATCTTTTAATTTCGGTATATGATATACATCATCATCAACATCCATGGCTGCTAAATTATGATTAGATTTATTAATTTCGTCTCCTACATCTCCTAAATCAATTGATTTTTCCTCACCTGAAATATGTTTTTCTTCATTTGTGTCCTTACTCCCTTCTACTAAAATTTGGATGATTTTTCCATGATCACCTGCTGTCTCTTCATCTAAGGGCTCTTTCTCCTCATCATCCTCACTATATTTATTCATCAATTGTGAGTAATAAATGATTTTATTCAAATTTTCTGCTACTATATTTTCAGCCTTAATATTCTCATTTACTTCTAATGGCTCATCAATTTCTTATAATAATTCGAAATAAGGATCAAGTAAAATATTCTCAATCAATGTATTCACTGACCTAACATTTTCATTTCGTGGGTTTTTTTTCTAAATTTATCTAGCTAGACTCTCTTTGTTGAAATCCTACTGTTGGATAGTTTCCTGAATTTTCTATGGGCTGACTAGGTGGCTGTCCCTCTTCTCTCTTATTCCCAAGAGCCTCTATAATTTGTTTCTGGTGTAGGATCATTTGATTCATAGTTTGTTGCATCATTTGGCTCATTTGCTGCATCATTTCCATAGCATCAGGTTGGATTTGAGAGGACTGATTTTTCTGAAATCTATGTTCCTATTTTGGACGAAAGTCAAAATGTGAATTAGATCTAAGTGCTTCTGGATTTTGAATATTATTTGAGTTCTCCACGAAAAATTATTCCCCCAATTAGGATTATAAGAATTAGAAAAATATTCTCTATTTTTACAAAAATCATGGGGTACCTGCACTAGTTCTTGCCTATGATGATATTGAAATTCGAAATGATCACTTTCACCATACATAGGACCTGCACTATTTGAATTAAATTGAGGGTTAAGAGGCTTTCTAATATTGTCAATAAGTAAATCAAGTTTTTCTAATCTTTGATTAATCTAATTAACCTCATTTCTAAATTTAGATTCATTATCATGATGCAATTCATGAATTCCTCTCTTCTTATCCTTGTCATATAATTCAAAAGAGGCTTGATCTCTAGAATTTTCACTTAAATTCTCATAAAGACTGTAAATCTCATCAGGGGTTTTCTCCATAAAAGCTCCTCCACATATAGAATCAACCATATTTCTATGTTTTTCTAATAATCCATCATAAAAAATTCTATTGAGCTGCCACTTGGGTATAGCATGATGAGGACACTTTCTAAGTAAATCTTTGAATGTTTCCCATGTCTCATGTAAAGTTTCTCCTGGTCTTTGAGAAAAACTCTATATATATTTTCTCATATTTTGAGTTTTTCCTAAGGGATAAATTTTTTGAAGAAAGGCCTGTTCTATGTCTTTCCAGCTAGTTAATTCTCTATCTAATGTGGATAGCCAATGGCTAGCTTTGTCCCTAAGTGTATGAGGAAATAATTTCATCTTAATAATTTCCGGTGTAACTTGAGGGAGATTAACTAAATCACAGATCATATGAAATTTTTCTAAGTGCTGATGAGGTTCTTCTAAAGGCAATCCATGAAAATTAGGGAGCATTTGAAAAATTCTTGGATTTATTTCGAATTTAACATTGGGTGCTACTGGGACTCTAATATTGGATGCTCTTTGAAATGAATCAGGGATATAAGAATTTTTCATGGCCATAGGATTGTTCTCAGTTTGACCTGTACTTCCTTCAGGATCTATCAAAATTAATTTTTCTTTTGGTTTTTTATTTTTGAATGAAATAATGAAAGGATTTTCTAGCCTTGGATGCAAGGATCTTCTACCATGCATAAAAATCAATAAATCCGAGGGAAAAATTTAGTAATTGTTACCCTCCTTCAGGATGCTCCAGTCCTTGCCTTGCTTCTTTTCGTTCCCTTTTTCTAAAAAAATCAGCAAAAAGAAAATAAAACAAGAGTTAAATTTTTTTTTGTGTACTTTAAGAGAAAAACAGAAAAATACTAAATATTATGCAATACATCCCCGGCAACGGTGCCAAAATTTGACGTGACTTAGTCGTTGTATATTAAATCACGCAAAAATAAAATTTATAAAACTAGAAAATATGAATTTTTGGATATTTAGAAGTATTTCTGAACAAATATATCAATTATAATTCAATTAAACTTCCAAAAATAGCGGTAATTTTCCAAGTCAATCACAGGGATGTAGTATAATATCTGGTAATTATTCAAAATTTTCCTCAAAGAATAATATTTTATATGAATTTTATACTAAGAAATGAAAAGGAAATATATTTTAAATTCACTAAAAAAGGAAATAAGGGTGCGGGTGTCAGGATGACATCAGCGCCCGGCGAACGTGAATCGGGCGGAAACAAAGTTCCGCCCGACGATTCTTACGTAAGCGATTACAAATGATTTAATTGATCAAATTAAGATTTGTAAAAGACGGAAGAATCGTAATGAAATGAAGTATATGTTGGTAAATTTAAAATCAATAAATTATCACTAAATGAAACAGAAATTAAGTTGAAAGCAGGAAAATAGAGTTCTGGCATCGCGATGGCGATGCGTCGGCGATGCATCGGAATCTTGATCGTTCGGAAGGATTGTCGTGTAGTGTCCACAACCTCAAAGGCTCTCCTTGGACAAAGACAATGTGGGCAATCTCTAGATTTTCTCGCGAAGTCTAGAGATTAATGAAATGGGTTGTCGAATCGTCTCTGGCAGCTGTCACCCGGCGGAGTGGAAAAATAGCGACTTTGCAGCTCTCCAGCGGCTGTCACCCAATGGAGAGGAGCTGGATGGAGGTGGGGCGCGTGTCAGGGAGCTTCATCCTCAGGTCCGCGCAGCAAGAGGAGGCTCTTCATCGCATCTGGTATGCTCTCAGGAGGTGGCGACTCGTCTCCCGGTGGATCATCCTCTTCCCGACGACGGCTTGTTCATCGATCAATCGGAGATGATTTACTCGATGGATTCGCGATCTTTTTATCACGAATCGTTCATCAATTTTAGTAGCAATGCTCCGTGAATCGTGTTGACGAGATTTTAGCCGATGATCTAGCAATTCTCGTTGCTTAATCCTTCACCGGTGATTTGCAGGAAAGTCGAGATAATCAGATAAAATTATATGAATTTTGACTCTGGGAGGATTCAAACCCACGCTGGTTGTCCGCCCCTTCTGAGAAAGGTGTGACGCGGGTTTAGTCCCACATCGGTTGTGCACCGATTTTTCGGGCTAATATATATTAATGTTAGCTTTCTAAGCAAAGTTCCTTCTCCCGCGTGTACGACCACTCCTTGTCCCACAGCCGGCTGGCCACCGGTGACGTGGAAGGGGAGTGGCGCACACGTGCCCCCATCGGTCCAAGCCGCTCAAGCCCCTACTCACGGCTACTCCCCGACTGAGCTTCCAACCCGCTTGCGGGCCCGACTAGCTGGCGGGTCCCCCCCTCATTTTGTCTTATTTTTATTTCTTTTTCTTCATTGATCTCAAAAGCAAGACTGTAAAAATTATATAAATTCATGTAAAATCACATAATTACCTAAAAATTCACATTAATCAACTGAAAACCACTTTTCACACTTTAGCACAAATATAAGTCTATTTATCATGAGTTAAGGCTAAAACTATATTATTTACTAATTATTAACTCATGATAGTGAAGACTTATCACTCCTCTACTTACTTTCTTTCTTTTCCTACATTCTTAACCTTTCTTAAAGTTGTTTTTATGTTCTTTGATCCCTTGTTCTGTCCTTAACTTTTCTATTTTCTCTCACCAATGTTTTCTTCCCCTAGTGGATTCTCCTTTGTCTGAAGTGTTTTCCCGCTCTATCTCTCATCTAATCTCTTCCTTCTCTTTTTTTTTATTGATTTCACATTCTATTGTCTCTTTCTTCAATTATTTCTGCCGATGATTTCTTCCTCACCATTAGAAAAGTTTCCATCATCGAGTTTATCTCTCCGAGATTTTTTTTTCTCTTTCTTCCAGAATATTTTCTCTTCTTGGACATCTTCTTTTCATTCTTATCTTATTACTTTAGTTTGTTTTTGTGTGCTTCATTGGTTTTCTCTTTCCTTTTGCCAATAATTTATTTTGTGATAACAAGAACTCTCTTTTAATCTCAAATTTCCTTTTTATAATTACTAATCTCTCACTCTCTTTATACCATGTGTCAAACCCTTTGACAAGTAGTATTTTTCCGTATTTGCCGCACTTCTCTCTCTCCAATGTGCCCTTATTTCTCTTTCCCTCTCTCTCTCTCTCTCTCCTCGTATCAACATCCTATCTCTCCTATCACTCTTCTCTCTCTCCAATCGTGATGTAGCTTAAGATGTGTGGAATTAAAATCTAGTTATGGAATTCATAAAAAACATGGTTTCTATGAATATTCCATCTTTAATTTGAAGAATTTGGAAGCCTCAACCTTGGAATCCATAACACATTGATCTTGAGTCCACAAGATCAGAAGAGTTTGGCTAAATCATTAGAGGAGATGCTAAAATCCACATATAGAAAGATAGCCTCAAAAGAGGAAAAAATTTGTGAAAATAATTGAATTGAGAGTATGCCTTGAAGCTATAGGGTGGGGCCTTGAAATAGATTGAAATATCCTTAAGGAAAAAGGAGGGTTTTGTTAGAATGTCCTTAAGGAATAAGAGGGAGTTCTATTAGAATGCCCTCAAGGAATAAGGAGGGGTTATATTAGAATGTCCTTAAGGAATAAGAGGGGATTATGTTAGAATGCCCTCAAGGAACAAGGGGGGGTTATGTAGGGTGTTATTTAAATTTGCTACACTATTAGACTATATTATCTAAATAAGTTTTGTATTGTCCTAACCATTAACTCTTCCATCTTAATTTGTTGCACATCATTAGGCTTTGGGCTCAAAGTTTCTAAATGTAGGCATCAAAGTATTACTCTAGAATACAACCTTACCTAGCATGTCATGGCTTCCTACTATTTTTCTACAACTATTTTTTCTTTTCTCATGAGAAACATCATTATAGTAACTAGGATTATTGATCACTCTTTATCAAATTTTCCAAATAAACAACTTACCAAAGTATTAGTGTTATAAGATTTGCTAGATGGAGGACAACTAGACGTTTAACCTAAGTAAAAGAAACCAACATATGATTAGTGTATTGATAATTATAAATTAGTAGTTGCATCTATGTATTAATATCTTATATATAGATGTTAATTAATGAGTAGATAATATAATTATACATGTATTACCAACTCATTATGACATTCATATTGTTTCATCATTTAAGTCTTAATGTATATTATTTTATTTATATTATGAGATTGACCCCACTTAACTTTTATAAAGTCAAGTGATGATTCTTTCATATTTTCTTGATAATTATTTGATTGTAAGTACTTAGGTGAGCTCTTATTATGTGTTGGAAGTAATGGAAGAAGCCAAGGCTTTCAGCCTAAGGAAAAACCCAAGTCTTATGGAGAGGGTCAACCTAATATATTTATGGGTCCAAGAAAGGGTGTCACCTTGGGCAAAGCTCATTTGAACTTGAAAGAGTTATCAAGAGATGAGATCTAGGTCATCCATCTTAGAGTGTCTTAAGATGAGCTTAAGAGAAGGATTAGAGTGTTGCTCTTATGAAAGAATTTGGGCCATCAACCAAGAGAATTCTTGAGAGGATTAAGACATCTCACCCCCCTCTTGGAGGACGCTTTTTGATTCTCTATCTAATAGTGGTTAGTCGAAGAAAATAGGAGAGAAATTAAGGCTTATTCAACGACATTTTTGTGTTCAAGATCATCGTGGAGAAGAGATTATCTGGAACACATCAAGATCATCATGGATCAAGCATCACTCAGCCTAGGACTGACGCACAATGAGGTTTGTGCAAGATCTAGATTTGAGACATCCTTGTAATTTTCTCTATAGATAGATTAACTCTTAGTTCGAATTAGTTTACCATTTATTCTATCATTTCATTGTGTTAGATCTATTTTCTCTTCTTTACTATACTTTTTATTTCTCTTGTCTTTATCCTTGTCAGATTAATTCTGGCCTTCACAATCTCAAGTATATATATATAAGAAATAAGATAAGTAAAATTTTTACTCTCATTACCCACGCTCTTTGAAGATCGATCCTTACTTATCCTAAACAAAAGAGTGATGTTTTATAAATATTATTTGCATGAACTTAGTGGCATCACGACAACATATGAGTACCTCTAAATTGAGTTCATCATAGTGCATCAAGAATCAAGAAATAATATCCAGAGTGAAACTTGAGAGGACGAATATTTCTATTCATTTCTAACTTTTTTTCTTTTTTTTTTGAATCATGTGATACTAATAAACTCATTTTAAGGTTGTGTAGTTGTTGTTCTGTTTTGAGTTTATACATAATATTTATATTTATTTCTCCTCTACTTATCTATTCTCTTATAAGGATAAGGCAAGTAAGGGGTCGATCCTCAAGGAATTGGGATTTATATTCTTAATATTGTTTAAGTTTAAAGATAGGTAAAGGCTGAAGAGATAGAATTAGAGGAAGAATAATGGAAGAACGAGAATTGAGAAATGTTTTAGATGCTCCTACTTAAAACTTAAAAGAGCAATTTGAGGGAAAAGAAGCGGACGAGAGATGAGAGGCTCAAAGAGATCTTGATCCTCTTACAAAGGTCAAGATCTCCACGACCTCACAAGGGACGGTCAAACTATGGTTCAATTTCCTGAGAAATAGCAATGTAGATGAGGGTAATCATTTTATTGGATAGCAGGAGATGAAATGCAAACCTCGTGACCTGAAGTGCGTACCTTGAGTTTGGATATTTCGCCTAGACTAGGCGGTTTTCTCCAACAAGAACACACATCCAGAATCAAGAACAAAATTCACAATAAATCACTTATGTTCAGGTTTATCAACTTGGATCCTAGGAGAAACATAGTGATGCATTTCACAAAAGAACCTTCTCCCGTTCCTATTTTCTTTCCATGACCCTCTCCTTCCTTCACTTGAGCGCCCGTGATATCTAGAGTTCATGGCCCATCTTAGAGAGGGAAGTTGAGGAGATATTGGGCTGGAACAGGTTACGCGTGCTCCACTCTCCTCCTTCAGGCCTTTCTTGGCCCACAATGTGTTGCATGACCTCTTACTTTCACCCTGATAGCCTTCAAGCCCTCAAATTGACCACTTAATTAGATTCGCCTGATTCTTGCACATCACATGCTAAAAAATATTAATCAATAATAACACTAATTGACTTCCAAAAAATCAAACAGGTTAGTCATAAGAAAATATCATTAATAATTCAATAGTAATCATGAAATTCATATATATATATATATCAACATATTTTCCATGAGAGCTTATAAGTAAGGAATCATTACTCATATTCATAGTCACTAACATGATCTTGGCAAACTTTTGAGCTCAAAAGCATATGAAATCATAGATATTATCACTATAATTATCATGTTATCACACCCCCCAACTTAGCCCATTGCTAGTCCCTTAGCAATGGTATGAAAATGAATATGATCTTAAACTTCCTAATTTTTTATGAGCCTGAAAATATACTTCACAAATTACAGCAATCAAAAACTATGTCTATGTCCACGAATTCCTAATTTTTCTTTTGACAAAGGTTAAACATTTCATCTATCTAGTACTTCCCAATTTACTAAGCTCCGAAATCAATTTCTACTCTTGAAATCATGTCATGATTTCCTGAGTACATTAAGGTTTACATAGCTAGATTAAACCAGATAGTTTTTATTGCTTTTATTATTATTATTATTTTATTTCATGCTGGTAGCTTTTCTCTTTGACCTTTCTTGTCTATCCTAATCTCACATGTGGAAGCCCCATGGGACAATGGGGAAAGCCCCTTGATTGTATGCTTCCGGGCCTTCACTTTGCATGGTTACAATAGGTATTTTGCAAGCCTTGCTAATTCTAATCTCACATGTGGAAACTCGACGAAATCAGCTAAGCATTTTTTTTTTAACTAGTGTAATCTTTACAATGTTCTGCCCTTTTGCCCCAAGTTTAATCATGATTAATGACTTGAAGACGCATCAACTAATTCAAAAACTTTTCAGCCAACTGCTGATCAAGATACAGAAGGATTCAATTCACTACTCACAGATGAAAATAGAAATTCATAAACATAAATTCAGCTGGAGATCAAGGTAGATTTTCTAAATTTAAGAGTGTGGGCTATATGCACCATGAAAGGTCATGAACCTCGTCATCTGGTTATAAGCATTATAGCACCTGGTGTAATCTCATGTACTCATCCTCATGCATTTATGCTTCCCCCCCAAACTACCATACGCATTGTCCCTAATGCATCTATATAAGAGAAAAAAGAGAAAGCATTAAATATGCAAATCGAGAGTGAGTGCTTCACTATTCATCTTTCAATTTCCTTTTGTACTAATCCATGTCACGATATGTGCTTCCTCTGGAATGCTTGATCTGTCCGCTTAATAAAAACTCAAGAAAAACATTAAAGGATAGAGAAAAATAATAGGAAAGAAATATAGTGGAAAGGAAAGCTACACCATCTTAGAGTACTTGATCGATAGAATTATTGGGACGAGAAGTTCTAAGAAGGTTGAGGTTCAATAGATGGATCGTACAATTGAGTGGAAACGGGTAAAGAAGGGAGATTTGTCTAATAAGGTTTATTTGCCCATTCACTTTAAAATTTTGATCAATTTTTGGATCTGCAATTAATACTGCGCCACAGTCAAAAACTTTAATCATAAGGTATGGTCCATCCCATCTAGATGTCAATTTCCCTAGAAATAATTTCAATCAAGAATTATAAAGCCAAACTTTTTGATTCTCATGAAAATTCCTTCTACTCACATTCTTGTCATGAAAAGCCCTCATTTTTGCTTTATAAATTAGGGAGTTCTCATATGCCTCATTTTGCAATTCTTAAAGCTCTTGCAGTTGCAACATATGGTTCTCACTTGTTGCATCTAAAGAGAGATTAAGTTTTCATATAGCCCAATAAGCCTTATATTCGATTTCCACAAGAAGGTGACAAGTTTTCCCATATGCTATCCTATAAGGTGACATCCCTATGGGTGTTTTATAAGCAGTTATATAGGCCCATAAGGCATCGTACAATCTACTTGACCAATCTTTCCCATCAGGTCTAATAATCTTCTTTAATATTTTCTTAATCTCCCTATTACTCACCTCTACTTGGCCATTTAACTTGAGGGTGATAAGGAGTCGTCATTCTATGGTGGACTTCATACTTTTTCAGTAAATTCCAAAAATGAGAGTTGTTGAAGTTGGTTACTTTTTCACTAATAATCGCCCTAGGACACCCAGATCTCACAAAAATATTCTGCACAATAAATTTCACTACCACTTTGTGATCATTAGATCTAGTAGGAATTACTTCTACCCATTGAGAAACATAACCCACTCCTATCAAAATATATTCATAGCCTTCAAAAGATGAAAAGGGCCCCATAAAATTGATTTCCCATAAATTGAATATCTTTACTTCTATAATCGGCTGTAGTGGCATATGATCTCTCTTCCGCAAATTCACTGCAGCTTGACACTTCAAATAATCTTTGTAGTACTCAAAAACATATTTAAACAAGCTAGACCAAAAAAAACCACATTGTAATATCATGGAAGTAGTAATTTTTGGGGGAAAATGACCACCAAACAATGAAGAGTGACAAGATTTTAAAAATTTTCATTGCTCTTCATTAAGTACACACTTTCTAAGGATATGATCAACTTTCAAATGAAATAACTTAGGCTCTTCCCAAAAATAATATTGGATATCTTTGAAAAACTTTCTTTTGTCACTAAAATTTCATTCATTTGGTAGTTGGCATGTGGCAAGATAATTCACTATATGTGGATACTTAGGTATTTTTCTATCTTGAATTCTTAAAATTTGCTCATCCACAAATGAGTCTATGATAGATACATGTGATTTGATTTGTAATCTAGATAAATGATCTACAACCACATTTTCACATCCATGTCTATCTTTGTCTATTCACTTTTATTTGCTGTCCTAGTTTTGGATCCTCAATTAAAATAGCATCACATTCAAAGATTTTAATAATAATAAATAGACCATCTCATCTAGATTTTAACTTACCAAGAAAGAGTTTGAATCTCGAATTATAAAGCTATACTTTTTGATTTTCTTTGAATTCTCTTCTTCTTAATTGTTTATCATGAAATACTTTCATTTTAGCTTTATAAATCTTAGAATTCTTATATGCCTCATTTCGAATCTCATTAAACTCATGCAATTCATGTAATCATTTCTTTCCAGCATCATCAATAGATAAATTGAATTTTTTAATTACCCAATATACTCTATGCTCTTGTTTTACCGAAAGGTGACATACCTTACCAAAAATTAATCTATATGGCGACATGCCTAAAGGAGTTCCAAATGCTCTCCTATATGCCCATAGAGCATCATATAATCTCCTAGATCAATCCTTTCCATCAAGCCTACAGATTTGTTTATAGAATTTTTTTAATCTTTCTATTATACACTCCTACTTGTCCAATGGCTTGTGGATGATAAGGTGTAGTTATCCTATAATGAACTCCATATCTTTTCAATAGGGTCTTAAATTGATAGTTGTTAAAATGTGATCCTCCATCACTAATGATAGCCCTAGGACACTCAATCCTTGAGAAAACATGTTACTCAATACACTTAACTACTACCTTTCTATCATTAGTTTTAGTAGGAATTACTTCTACCTAACGAGACACATAATCTATTAACATCAAAATGTATTCATATCCCTCTGAATTTGAGAAAGGCCTCATGAAATCAATTTCTCATAATCAAATATCTCTGCTTCTAAAATTGACTTAAGGGACATATGATCTTTCTTACTCAAACTAATGGCTGCTTGACATCTTAAACATATTAAATAAAAATCATAAAAATCTCTAAATAAAGTTGGCTAATAAAACCCACATTGTAAGACCTTTGAAGCTTTAATTTTAGAAGAATAATGGTCTCCAAATGGTGATGAATGAAAAAACTCAACTTTTTCCTTGCTCCTCTTTGGGTACAAATCTCCTCAAAATCTGATCAACTCTTAAATAAAATAATTCAGGTTCTTCTCAGTAATAATGTGATAATGTTTTGAAGAATTTGTTTCTCTCATTATAGTCCCAATTTAAAGGCAACATTCCTATAGCAAGATAATTCACTATGTGTGCATACCAAGGAATTTTCCTAACTTGAACTTAAAAAATATGTTCATCAAGAAAGGAATCACTAATGGGTTGTGAATCCGCTACAATCATCCTCAATAAATGATCAGCTGCTATATTTTCACTTTCCTTCATATCCTATATCTCAATATCAAATTCCTATAATGAAAGTATCCACCTAATAAGCCTAGGTTTAGCCTCTTTCTTTCTAAGTAAAAACTTTGAAGTTGTATGATCAGAAAAAAATAACAATCTTACTACCTAATAAATAAGACCCAATATTTTCTAAAGGAAAAATAATGGCTAGTAATTCCTTTTTAGTAATTGAATAATTCACCTAAGCATCCACCAAGGTCTTACTAGCGTAATAGATGGCCGCTCACTTGTCGATTTTTTGGCTTAGGACTGCTCCCACCACAAAATCCAATGCATCACACATTAGCTCAAAAGGCAAGCTCCAATCAGGGGCCCGCAAAATAGGAGCTTGAATGAGTGCATCTTTAATTTGGTTAAAAGCAATCCTAATATCACTATCAATAATAAAATTGACATCTTTAGGCAAGAGATTAGTTAAGGGTTTAGAAATATTTACAAAATATTTAATGAATCTCCTATAGAAGCTTGCATGGCCAATGAACCCTCTAAGTTCTTTTAAATTGCTGGGAAGAGGTAGATGCTTGATCACTTTGATTTTGGCCTTGCCTACCTTCAGCCCATGCTTATTGACTCGATGTCCTAACACTATTCCTTCTTGCACCATAAAATGAGATTTTTCCCACTTAATATAAGATTATTTTGGATACATATTTGTAGAACCTATGTTAGATTAAATAAACACATCGCAAATGATGCATCAAAAATTGAAAAATCATCCATGAAAATTTCCAATCTATCGCCCACTAATTCGGTAAACATGTGACGTGACTTAGTCGTTGTATATTAAATCACACAAATATAAAATTTATAAAACTAGAAAATACGAATTTTTGGATATTTAGAAGTATTTCTGAACAAATATATCAATTATAATTCAATAAAACTTCCAAAAATAGTAGTAATTTTCTAGGTCAATCACAGGGATGTAATATAATATCTGGTAATTATTCAGAATTTTCATCAGAGAATAATATTTTATATGAATTTTATACTAAGAAATGAAAAGGAAATATATTTTAAATTCATGAAAAAAGGAAATAAGGGTGCGGGCGTCAGGATGATGTCAGCGCCGGTGAACGTGAATCGGGCGGAAACAGAGTTCTGCCTGGTGATTCTTACATAAGCGATTACAAACGATTTAATTGATCAAATTAAGATCTGTAAAAGACGAAAGAATCGTAATGAAATGAAGTATATGTTGGTAAATTTAAAATCAACAAATTATCACTAAATGAAACGGAAATTAAGTTGAAAGTAGGAAAACAGAGTTCCGGCGTCGCGACAGCAATGCGTCGGCGATGCATCGGAATCCTGAGCGTTCGGGAGGATTGTCGTGTAGTGTCCACAGCCTCGAAGGCTCTCCTTGGACAAAGACGATGTGGGCAATCTCTAGATCTTCTCGCGAAGTCTAGAGATTAATGAAATGGGTCGTCGAGTCATCTCCGGTGGCTGTCACCCGGCGAAGCGGAAAAACGGCGACTTTGCGGCTCTCCGGCGGCTGTCACCCAACGGAGAGGAGCTGGATGGAGGTGGGGCGCGTGTCAAGGAGCTTCATCCTCAGGTCCGCGCAGCAAGAGGAGGCTCTTCATCACATCTAGTACGCTCTCAGGAGGTGGCGACTCGTCTCCCGGCAGATCGTCCTCTTCCTGACGACGATTTGTTCGTTGATCAATCGGAGATGATTTACTCGATAGATTCACGATCCTTTTATCGTGAATCGTTCAGCAATTTTAGTAGCAATGCTCTGTGAATCGCGTTGACGAGATTTTCGCCGATGATCTAGCGATTCTCGTTGCTTAATTCTTCACCGGTCATCTGTAGGAAAGTTGCGAAAATCAGATAAAAATATATGAATTTTGAGTCTAGGAGGATTCGAACCCGCGCCGGTTGTCCGCCCCTTTTGAGGAAGGTGTGACACGGGTTTAGTCCCACATCGGTTGTGCGCCGATTTTTCGGGCGAATATAGAGTAATGTTAGCTTTCTAAGCAAAGTTCCTTCTCTCGCGTGTACGACCACTCCTTGCCCCACAGCCGGCTGGCCACTAGTGACGTGGAAGGGGAGTGGTGCACACAAGCCCCTATCGGTCCAAGCCGCTTGAGCCCCTGCTCGCGGCTACTCCCCGACTAAGCTTCAGACTCGCTTGCGGGCCTAGTTTGCCAGCGGGTCCCCCCCTCATTTTGTCTTATTTTTATTTCTTTTTCTTCATTGATCTCAAAAGAAGACTTTAAAAATTATATAAATTCATATAAAATTACATAATTACCTAAAAATTCACATTAATCAACTGAAAACCACTTTTCACACTTTAACACAAATATAAGTCTATTTATCATGAGTTAAGGCTAAAACTATATTATTTACTAATTATTAACTCATGATAATGAAGACTTATCAACATGGCGTTCATATATCTTTGAAACGTAGCAGGAGCATTACAAAGACTAAATTGCATTCGTCTAAAAGCACATGTTCCTATTGGACATGTAAAAGCGGTCTTCTCTTGGTCATCCACATGAATATTAATTTGATTATACCTTGAATAACCATCAAGAAAATATAAATAATTTTAACCAGTTAATTTTTTCAAAATTTAATCAGTTATAAAGGTGAAGGATAATGATCTTTTTTAGTTACTAAATTTAGTTTCTTATGATCTAAACATACTCTCCAACTGGTGGCTTGCACTTCTTCTGCTTTATCATTTTTTTCCACTATTATGCAAGTCTTCTTTGGTACCATGTGGACTAGACTTAACCAAGAGTTGTCCAAGATTGCATATATCACATCCACTTTAAGTCATTTCAATATTTCTTTATTTAACACTTTTAACATATGAGGATTTAAGTGCCTTTGATTTTCTCTTGATGGCTTAGAGCCTTCTTCTAAAAATATCTTATGCTCACTGATAAGTCTTTATTATCATGAGTTAATAATTAGTAACTAATATAGTTTTAGCCTTAAATTATGATAAATAAACTTATATTTATGCTAAATTATGAAAAATGGTTTTTAGTTGATTAACGTGATTTTTTGGCTAATTATGTGATTTTCTACGAATTTATATGATTTTTATAGTCTTATTTTTGTGATAGTTAAAGAAAAAGAAATTAAAATAAAAATATAACAAATGGGGGGGACCCGTCAATTAGCTAGTCTTGCAAGCGGGTCGGAAGTGCAATTGAAGGGAGCTGTGAGTAGGGACTTGAGCGACTAGGACTGATGGGGGCCCGTGTGTGCCACTCCCCTTCCACGTCACTAGTGGTCAGCCGGCTATGAGACAAGAAGTGGTCGTACAGGCAAGAGAAAGGGACTCATTGCTTGAAAATGTGATATTACTATATATTCGTCCAAAACTTCAGTGTACCAGTGATGTGGGATTAAACCCGTGTCACACCTTCCTCCGAAAGGCTTCAAAGATTTTAATACCTAAACTACTCCTTTATTATACTAGAAATATACCATGATGATGTCACTTGATCAGAGCATTAGAGTACTTATTTCAATCTCTATCATGCAGGCGAGCAACCAGCGCGGATTCGAATCCTCCTAGAGCCAAAACTCATATTTTTATTTGATTATTGCGACTTTCCTGTAGATCGCTGGTGAAGGATTAAGCTGTCAGAATCGTTGGATCATCGGCAAAAATTTCGTCAACGCAATTTGCAAAGCATTGTTACTAAAATTGTTAAATGATTCACAATAAAGGAATTGTAAATCTATTGAGTAAATGATCTTTGATTGATCGACGAACAAGCCGTCGTCGAGAAGAAGACAATCTGCTAGGAGACGAGTCGCCACCTCCTAAGAGGGTATCAGATGCGACAAAGAGCCTACTCTTGCTGCGCGGGCCTGAGGATGAAGCTCCCTGACCTGCGCCCCACTTTCATCCAGCTCTTCTCTGCCGGGCAATAATCACTGGAGAGCCACAAAGTTGCCATTTTTCCATTCCACCGGGTGACAGCCGCTAGAGACAATTCGACGAGCCATTTCATTGATCTCCAGGCTTCGCAAGGAGATCTAGAGATTGCCCATGTCGTCCTTGTCCAAAGAGAGCCTTCGAGGCCATGGACACTGCACGACGATCTTTCCGAACGCTCAAGATTTTGGTGCATCACCGACGTATCACCGCCGTGACGTCAAAACTTTGTTTTTCCTACTTTCAACTTAATTTCTACTTTATTTAGTGATAATTTATGTGATTTAAATTTACCAAGCTACACTTCATTCAATTAAGAATCGTCGGATGGAAACAACTTAATTTGATCAATTAAATCGCCTATAATCACTTATGTAAGAATCGTCAGGTGGAACTTTATCTTCGCCTAATTCGTATTCGTCAAGCACTAACGTCATCTTGATGTCCGTACCCTTATTTTTCTTTTTTCTGAATTTTAAATATATTTTATTTTCATTTCTTAGTATAAAATTCATAAAAAACTTGTATTCTTTGAGAAAAATTCTGACAATTATCCGATATTATATTACATCCCTATGATTGACCTGAAAAATTACTACTATTTTTGGAAGTTTTCTTGAATTATAATTGATATATTTTTTTAGAAATACTTCTAAATATCCAAAAATTTATATTTTCTAGTTTTATAAATTTTAAATTTACGTGATTACTATACAACGACTAGGTCACATCACTCAGACATCATAGGAGGTACTCTCTTTATATCATCAAATGACCATCCTATTACTGCCCTATTTTCCTTCAATACATGCATGAGTTTTTTCTCTTGTTCTGATGTAAGGCTTGATAATATAATAATAGGTGATAAGTTTTCATTATCATGAGTTAATAATTAGTAAATAATATAGTTTTAGCCTTAACTCGTGATAAATAGACTTATATTTGTGTTAAAGTGTGAAAAGTGGTTTTCAATTGATTAATGTGATTTTTTGGGTAATTATGTGATTTTATACGAATTTATATAATTTTTACAGTCTTACTTTTGAGATAAATGAAGAAAAAGAAATAAAAATAAGACAAAATGAGGGGGGGACCCGTCGGCCAGCCGGGCCTGCAAGCGGGTCGGAAGCTCAATCGGGGAGTAGCCGCGAGCAGGGGCTCGAGCAGCTTGGACCGATAGGGGCTTGTGTGCGCCACTCCCCTTCCACGTCACCAGTGGCCAGCCGGCTGTGGGGCAAGGAGTGGTCGTACACGCGAGAGAAGGAACTTTGCTTAGAAAGTTAACATTACTATATATTCGCCCGAAAAATCGGCGCACAACCGATGTGGGACTAAACCCGTGTCACACCTTCCTCAGAAGGGGCGGACAACCGGCGCGGGTTCGAATCCTCCTAGAGTCAAAATTCATATATTTTTATCTGATTATCATGACTTTCCTACAGATCGTTGGTGAAGGATTAAGCAACGAGAATCACTGGATCATCGGCGAAAATCTCGTCAACGCGATTCGCGGAGCATTACTACTAAAATTGCTAAACGATTCGCGATAAAAGGATCGCGAATCCATCGAGTAAATCATCTCCGATTGATCGACGAACAAGCCGTCGTCGGGAAGAGGACGATCCGTCGGGAGATGAGTCGCCACCTCCTGAGAGCGTACCAGATGCGATGAAGAGCCTCCTCTTGCTGCGTAGACCTGAGGATGAAGCTCCTTGACACCCACCCCACCTCCATCCAGCTCCTTTCCGTCGTGTGACAGCCGCCAGAGAGCCGCAAAGTTGCCGTTTTTCTGCTCTGCCAGGTGACAACCGCCGGAGACGACTCGACGACCCATTCCATTGATTTCTAGACTTCAAAAGGAGATCTAGAGATTGCCCACGTCGTCTTTGTCCAAGGAGAGCCTTTGAGGCTGTGGACACTGCATGACGATCTTGCCGAACGCTTAGGATTCCGGTGCATCGCCGACGCATCGCCGTCGCGATGTCGGAACTCTATTTTCCTGCTTTCAACTTAATTTCCATTTCATTTAGTGATAATTTGTTGATTTTAAATTTACCAAAATATACTTTGTTTTATTACGATTCTTCTGACTTTTACAGATCTTAATTTGATTAATTAAATCATATGTAATCGCTTACGTAAGAATCACCGGGCGGAACTCTGTTTCCGCCCGATTCATGTTCGTCGAGCGCTGACATCATCCTGACGTCCGGACCCTTATTTCCTTTTTTTTGTGAATTTAAAATATATTTCCTTTTCATTTCTTAGTATAAAATTCATAGAAAATAGTATTCTTTGAGGAAAATTCTGAATAATTACCAGATATTATATTACATCCCTGTGATCAACCTGGAAAATTATTGCTATTTTTGGAAGTTTTATGGAATTATAATTGATATATTTATTAAGAAATACTTCTAAATATCCAAAAATTCGTATTTTCTAGTTTTATAAATCTTATATTTGCGTGATTTAATATACAATGACTGAGTCATGTCAAATTTTGGCACCGTTGCCGGGGATGTATTGCATAATATTTAGTATTTTTTTGTTTTTCTCTTAGAGTACACAAAAAAAAACTTAACTCTTGTTTTATTTTCTTCTTGTCGATTTTTTTTTTTTTTTTTTTAGAAAAAGGGAACGAAAAGAAACAAGGCAAAGACTGGAGCATACTGAAGGAGGGTCACAATTACTAAACTTTTCCCTCGAATTTATTGATTTTTTTATGCATGGTAGAAGATCCTTGCATCCAAGGCTAGAAAATCCTTTCATTATTTCATTCAAGACTAAAAATTCGAAAGAAAAAATAATTTTGATGGATCCTAAAGGAAGTACAAGTCAAACTGAGAACAATCCTATGGCCATGAAAAATCATTATATCCCTGATTCATTTCAAAGAGCATCAAATATTAGAGTCTCATTAGCACCCACCGTTAAATTCGAAATAAATCCAAGAATTTTCAAATGCTCCTTAATTTTCATGAATTGCCTTTAGAGGAGCCTCATTAATAGTTAGAAAAATTTCATATGGTCTGTGATTTAGTTAATCTCCCTCAAGTTACACCAGAAATTATTAAGATGAAATTATTTCCTCATACGCTTAGGGACAAAGCTAGCCATTGGCTATCCACGTTAGATAGAGAATTAACTAGCTAGAAAGATATAGAACAGGCCTTTCTTCAAAAATTTTATCCCTTAGAAAAAACTCAAAATATGAGAAAATATATATGGAGTTTTTCTCAAAGACCAAGAGAAACTTTGCATGAGACGTGGGAAAAATTCAAAGATTTACTTAGAAAGTGTCCTCATCATGCTATACCCAAGTGGTAGCTCAATAGAATTTTTTATGATGGATTATTAGAACAACATAGAAATATGGTTGATTCTATATGTGGAGGAGCTTTTATGGAGAAAACCCTTGATGAGATTTATAGTCTTTATGAGAATTTAAGTGAAAATTCTAGAGATCAAGCCTCTTTTGAATTATATGACACGGATAAGAAGAGAGAAATTTATGAATTGCATCATGATGATGATTCTAAATTTAGAAATGAGGTTAATCAGATTAATCAAAGATTAGAAAAACTTGATTTACTTATTGACAATATTAAAAAACCTCTTAACCCTCAATTTAATTCAAATAGTACATATCCTATGTATGGTGAAAATGATCATTTCGAATTTCAATATCATCATAGGCAAGAACAAGGGCAAATACCCCACGATTTTAGTAAAAATAGAGAATATTTTTCTAATTCTTATAATCCTAATTGGGGAAATAATTTTTCGTGGAGACACCCAAATAATATTCAAAATCCAGAAGCACTTAGATCCAATTCAAACTCTGAATTTCGTCCAAAACAAGAAAACTGATTTCAGAAAAATCAGCCCTCTCAAACCCAACCTGATATTATAGAAATGATGTAGCAAATGAGCCAAATGATGCAACAAACTATGAGCCAAATGATGCAACAAACTATGAATCAAATGATGCTGCACCAGAAACAAATTATAGAGGCTCTTGGGAATAAGAGAGAAGAGGGACAGCTACCTAGTCAGCCCATAGAAAATTTAGGAAACTGTCTAATAGTAAGATTTCAACAAGGAGAGTCTAGCTGGATAAATTTAGAAAAAAACCCACGAAATGAAAATTTTAGGTCAGTGAATACATTGAGTGAGAATATTTTACCTGATCCTTATTTCCAATTATTAGAAGAAATTGATGAGCTATTAGAAGTAAATGAGAATATTAAGGCTGAAAATATAGTAGCAGAAAATTTAAATAAAATAATTTATTGCTCACAATTGATGAATGAATATAGTGAGGATGATGAGGAGAAAGAACCCTTAGATGAAGAAACAGCAGCTGATCATGGAAAAATCATCCAAATTTTAGTAGAAAAGAGTAAGGACAAAAATGAAGAAAAACATATTTCAAGTGAGGAAAAATCAGTTGATTTGGGAGACGTAATTAATAAATCTAATCATAATTTTGTAGCCATGGATGTTGATTGTGAGGATGATGATGTATATCATATACCGAAATTAAAAGATAGCTCTTATGAAGATGAAAAATTTGATGAGTTGAGAAACGAAAAGCTAGAAAAAGAGTTGATTCAACTAGTGGGGAGAAACGAAAATAATGAATATGAATATAGAGATAATTTTCGAAGAGAAAATTTGAATTTTACTGAATTGATTAGATCTGAGATTAAAGAAGACAATCCTTCCATCCTTCAAAACCCACAGCCCATTAGAATTACTTCTAAGCTTGAATTATTTCACTCTTCACAAATTGAACAAATATGTATGGAAGATGAAATAGAGCAGGGGAAGATTATGAAGATAAAAGAAGACATTAAGAAATGGATGAATGGAAGAATTAAAGATATCAATTTAGATGAAAAATTTCTAGATTGGGTAAGAGTTAATTTGAAAATTATATGGCCTGATCACATTTTATGGTCTATTAATAAAAAGTATTTATTAATGAATGACAGCCTTACAAAACAAGATAGAAATGAGAAAAGATTCTTTTCAAAATGGAAATATTTTTTTTCAGAAAATTTTGTTAATTTCCATTTTTTTTTGGCTGAAAGTATGTCAAGGTATATATATGAAGTATATGAATTTATGCTAAATCTGAAAAAGAATATCATGAAACTTACCTTGGGATACAAATATATTTTGATGGCCATAGATCATCTTATATGATCTAAGAGCTGTCCAGCTGAAGACATTAAATTCAGCACTGCATGGGAGGCAACCCATGGTTTTTATTTTATTTTGTTTGATTTTTTTAAGCTCTGTTTTTCTTAGAATTTCGCAGTACTTGTTTCTGTATTTGTTTTTTCGAAAAAGTGCAGGAGGAGGCGTGTAAGACGAAGTGGAAAATTAAAAACGAGGTTGAGGTGATGTCTTTCGGAGCGTTATCATTTATGACAATTTTTTAATGCTTAACTTTGCATATATGCATGCTTCACATGAAAATTATATTTCCTGCATATTCTGTTTCGATTTTTCTGTGTCATTGAGGACAATGTCATTTTTAAGTTGGGGGGTGAAGTATTCATTATTAATTTATGCTGTAAGATGATTAAGAACATGTGTTTGCATTTTATTCAACTTAGAACAGCAACTAAAAAAATAAAAATAAAATAAAATTCGGAAAAACTGCAACATCTATTTTCTGGTTTTCTGTCAGGAACAACAGACTGTCAAAAACAATAGACGAAAAAACAACCTGAAATTTGAAATTATAGAGACCCTTTTCTCACATTTCAATCCCCTAGACATATATTACTGAAATTAGAAATTACAGCTATAAAGAAGATAGTTTTGATTTATTTTTGACAAATTTATTGCTGCTAAAAATAGAACTGAAAATAGAAAACAGAACTGTCAGAACTATCTAATTTACAAATTTCTTACATTATATTGCATGCATGAAAAATTAAATCAATTAGATTGATTCATACCAAAAGATACTAGGAAGATTATTATTGAGTCAAAAGAATGATCTAGTAGCATGAAATGTTGGAATACTCCTTGGATACTGATAAGTCTTCATTATCATGAGTTAATAATTAGTAAATAATATAGTTTTAACCTTAACTCGTGATAAATAGACTTATGTTTATGTTAAAGTGTGAAAAGTGGTTTTCAGTTGATTAATGTGATTTTTTGGGTAATTATGTGATTTTATACGAATTTATATGATTTTTACAATCTTACTTTTGAGATAAATGAAGAAAAAGAAATAAAACTAAAATATTGCAAAATGGGGGGACCCGCCGGCCAGCCGGGCCCGCATGCGGGTCAGAAGCTCAGTCGGGGAGTAGCCGCAAGCAGGGGCTCGAGCGGCTTGGACTGATAGGGGCACGTGTGCACCACTCCCCTTCCACGTACCGGTGGCCAGCCGACTGTGGGGCAAGGAGTGGTCATACACGCGAGAGAAGGGACTTTGCTTAGAAAGCTAACATTACTATATATTCGCTCGAAAAATTAGCGCACAACCGATGTGGGACTAAACCCACGTCACACCTTCCTCAGAAAGGGCGGACAACCGGCGCGGGTTCGAATCCTCCTAGAGTCAAAATTCATATATTTTTATCTGATTATCATGACTTTCCTACAGATCGTTGGTGAAGGATTAAGCAACGAGAATCACTGGATCATCGGCGAAAATCTCGTCAATGTGATTCGCGGAGCATTGCTACTAAAATTGCTAAACGATTTGCGATAAAAGGATCGCGAATCCATCGAGTAAATCATCTCCCATTGATCGACGAACAAGCCGTCGTTAGGAAGAGGACGATCCGTCGGGAGACGAGTCGCCACCTCCTGAGAGCGTACCAGATGCGATGAAGAGCCTCTTCTTGATGCGCGGACCTAAGGATGAAGCTCCCTGATACGCGCCCCACCTCCATCCAGCTCCTCTCCGTCGTGTGACAGCCGCCGGAGAGCTGCAAAGTCGCCGTTTTTCCACTCCGCCGGGTGACAGCCGCCGGAGACGACTCGACGACCCATTCCATTGATTTCTAGACTTCAAAAGGAGATCTAGAGATTGCCCACGTCATCTTTGTCCAAGGAGAGCCTTTGAGGCTGTGGACACTGCATGACGATCTTGCCGAACGCTTAGGATTCCGGTGCATCGCCGACGCATCGCCGTCGCGACGTCGGAACTCTGTTTTCCTACTTTCAACTTACGTTACGCTTCATTTAGTGATACTTTTTGTGATTTTAATTTACCAATATATACTTTGTTTTATTACGATTCTTCTGACTTTTACAGATCTTAATTTGATTAATTAAATCATTTGTAATCGCTTACGTAAGAATCGCCGACCGGAACTCTGTTTCCGCTCGATTCGCGTTCGCCGGGCGCTGACGTCATCCTGACGTCCGCACCCTTATTTCCCTTTTTTGTGAATTTTAAATATATTTCCTTTTTATTTCCTAGTATACAATTCATAGAAAATCGTATTCATTGAGGAAAATTCTGAATAATTACCATATATTATATTACATCCCTGTGATCGACCTGGAAAATTACCGCTATTTTTGGAAGTTTTATTGAATTATAATTGATATATTTATTCAGAAATACTTCTAAATATCCAAAAATTCATATTTTCTAGTTTTATAAATTTTATATGTGCGTGATTTAATATACAACGACTGAGTCACGTCAAATTTTGGTGCCGTTGCCGGGGATGTATTGCATAATATTTAGTATTTTTCTATTTTTCTCTTAGAGTACACAAAAAAAAACTTAACTCTTGTTTTATATTCTTTTTGCCAATTTTTATTAGAAAAAGGGAACGAAAAGAAGCACGGCAAGGACTGGAGCATCCTGAAGGAGGGTAACAGTTACTAACTTTTTCCCTCAAATTTATTGATTTTTATGCATGGTAGAAGATCCTTCCATTCAAGGCTAGAAAATCCTTTCATTATTTCATTGAAAAATAAAAATCCGAAAGAAAAATTAATTTTGATGGATCCTGAAGGAAGTATAGGTCAAACTGAGAACAATCCTATGGCCATGAAAAATCATTATATCCCTGATTCATTTCAAAGAGCATCCAATATTAGAGTCCCATTAGCACCCACTGTTAAATTCGAAATAAATCCAGGAATTTTTCAAATGCTCCCTAATTTTCATGGATTGCCTTTAGAGGAACCTCATCAGCACTTAGAAAAATTTCATATGGTCTGTGATTTAGTTAATCTCCCTCTAGTTACACCGGAAATTATTAAGATGAAATTATTCCCTCATACACTTAGGGACAAAGCTAGTCATTGGCTATCCACATTAGATAGAGAATTAACTAGTTGGAAAGATATAGAACAGGCCTTTCTTCGAAAATTTTATCCCTTAAGAAAAACTCAAAATATGAGAAAATATATATGGAGTTTTTCTCAAAGACCAGGAGAAACTTTGCATGAGACATGGGAAAAATTTAAAGATTTACTTAGAAAGTGTCCTCATCATGCTATACCCAAGTGGCAGCTCAATAGAATTTTTTATGATGGATTATTAGAACAACATAGAAATATGGTTGATTCTATATGTGGAGGAGCTTTTATGGAGAAAACTCTTGATGAGATTTACAGTCTTTATGAGAATTTAAGTGAAAATTCTAGAGATCAAGCCTCTTTTGAATTATATGACAAGGATAAGAAGAGAGGAATTTATGAATTGCATCATGATGATGATTCTAAACTTAGAAATGAGGTTAATCAGATTAATCAAAGATTAGAAAAAATTGATTTACTTATTGACAATATTAGAAAGCCTTTTAACCCTCAACTTAATTCGAATAGTACATGTCCTATGTATGGTGAAAATGATTATTCTGAATTTCAATGTTATAATTTAGATCAATCATTTCACCCTATGCAAGAACAAGTGCAAGTAGCTCACGGTTTTAATAGAAACAGGGAACCTTTTTCAAATTCTTATAATCCTAATTGGAGGAATAATTTTTCATGGAGAGACCCAAATAATATTCAAAATCCAGAAGCACTTATACCCAATTCAAACTCTGAATTTCGTCCAAAACAAGAAAACAAATTTCAAAAAAATCAGCCCTCTCAAACCCAACCTGATACTATGGAAATGATGCAGCAAATGAGCCAAATGATGCAACAAACTATGAATCAAATGATGCAACAAACTATGAATCAAATGATGCAGCACTAGAAACAAATTATAGAGGCCCTTGGGAATAAGAGAGAAGAGGGACAGCTACCTAGTCAGCCCATAGAAAATCCAGGGAACCGCCCAACAATAGGATTTCAGCAAGGGGAGTCTAGTAATATGAATCTAGGAAAAAACCCACGAAATGAAAATGTTAGGACAGTGAATGCATTAAGGAGTGGTAAGATCTTACCTGATCCTTATCCCCAAACATTAGAAGAAAAAGAAAACATGGACAACCCAAAACAAAATCAAATAGGAGTAGAAGAGGATTTTATAGATTCTACCAAGGAAATTTCGAAAGAGAGGACCACCATTCCATTTCCTAAAGCTCTCGAGCCTAGACAAAGAAAGAAAAAGGAACACAATGAAGAAATAAAAAAAATTTTACAAGATGTGCAAATTAGTCTTCCTTTACTCACTGCCACTGAACATATTCCTGAATATGCTAGAGTTTTGAAAGAAATGTGTACACCAAAAAGGGCACCTAGAGTAGAAAAATTATCTATGCATGCTAGTACATTATTATTAAATCAATTACCATATAAATTGAGAGATACAGGTGCCCCTTTAATTTCGTGTGATATTGGTGGATTCATTTTTCAGAATGCATTACTTGACACCGGTGCTAGTATTAATTTATTACCTGCAAGTATTTGTGATAAATTTAATATTTCTAATCTTAAACCTTCTACTGTTACCTTACAATTTGCTGATAGATCCATAAAACATCCTAAAGGTATTTTAGAAAATGTGATAATGATAGTTAAAGGGTGTAAATTTCCAGCTGATTTTGTAGTGCTGGAAATGGATTTTAATGGACAGTTTTATGATACGCTAATCATCCTAGGGAGACCATTTTTGCATACAGCAAAGATGAATATTGATTTTCCCACAGGTATTGCGAAAATTTCATGTGGAGATCAATCAGTAGAAATTAAAATTTTTGAGGTACCAAATGATCTTAAGAAATCACAAGTATATGATTGTCATACCATAGATCTTCTAGATGATTTTGATGATCCAGATGTTATTGATGATTGTGTGCTGGAAGAATTAGAGGAAATAGAGAATATAAATTTGGGAGAAAAGAAAGAGGAAGATCATCTGAATTTAGAGTTGAAACCTCTTCCCTCTAGTTTAAAATATATGTTTCTGGAGGAAAATAATTCATTTCCTGTTATTATTGCAGCTGATTTGAGTGATGAACAGGAAGAAGAATTATTAGATGTACTTTGAAAAAATAAGAAGGCTATGGGCTGGAAAATGGACGATCTAAGGGGCATTGATATGAGTGTATGCATGCATAGTATATATCTAGAGGAGGGGGCCAGAACTAGCAGGGAACCACAACGAAGATTAAATCCTAACATGATGGAAATTGTAAAAAAAGAAATTTTAAAGTGGCTGGCTGCTGATATTATTTATCCTATTTCAGATAGCAAATGGGTTAGTCCTACACAAGTAGTGCCAAAAAAATCAGGGATCACGGTTATAAAAAACGAAAATGCGGATGAAATACAAACAAGATTAACTACCGATTGGAGGGTTTGCATTGATTATAGAAAATTAAATTCAGTTACTAGAAAAGATCATTTTCCCCTACCATTTACTGATCAAATTCTAGAAAACTTAGTTGGAAAAAACTTTTTTTGTTTTCTGGATGGATACTCTGGTTATAATCAAATTTATATAAACCCTTTAGATCAAGAAAAAACAACTTTCACTTGTCCATTTGGTACTTTTGCTTTTAAACGCATGCCTTTTGGTCTGTGTAATGCTCCAGCCACATTTCAAAGATGTATGCTGTCTATTTTTTCTGATATGATTGGAAAATGCATGGAAATTTTTATGGACGATTTTTCTATTTTTGGTGAATCATTTGATGAATGCTTAAATCATTTACAACATGTACTTGAAAAATGTATAGAGAAAAAATTAGTTTTGAGTTGGGAGAAATCACATTTTATGGTTAAAGAGGGAGTTGTGTTGGGTCATATTGTGAGTAAAAGGGGTTTAGAGGTGGATAGAGCAAAAATTGATATTATATCTAAAATGAAACCTCCAAATTCAGTAAAACAGATTAGATCTTTCTTGGGTCATGTAGGTTATTACAAAAAATTTATTCAAGATTTTTCGAAGATTTCTAAACCTCTCACCATGTTATTATCTAAAGATGTGCCTTTTAATTTTGATGAGAAATATTTTGAGTCTTTTTCCGAAATAAAAAGATTACTCACTGAGGCACCCATTTTACAAGCTCTTGATTGGTCCCTTCCCTTTGAAATAATGTGTGATGCATCGAATTATGCAGTGGGGGCCGTTCTAGGACAAACAAAAGAGTCAAAACCCATAGTAATTTCATATGCTAGTAAAACTATATCCGATGCTCAATTAAATTATACCACGACTGAAAAAGAGTTGTTAGGTGTAGTATTTTCGTTAAAAAGGTTTAGATCATATATTTTGGGAGCTAAAATTATTATTTATACTGATCATGCAGCATTAAAATATCTGTTAAATAAGAAAGATGCAAAGCCACATTTATTAAGATGGATTTTATTGTTGCAGGAATTTGACTTAGAAATAAAAGATAAAAAAGGTTTCGAGAATGCTGTTGTTGACCATCTTTCTAGATTAAGTGACACAGGAATAAATGCAGCACCTTTACAAGACGCATTTCCAGATGAACAATTGATGGCAGCTCAACATCAACCATCACCATGATATGCACATATTGTTAATTTTCTGGTTTCTGGAAAAATTCCAGAACAGTGGGATAAGAACAGAAAACATCATTTCTTTTCTAAGATTAGAAATTATTTTTGGCATGGTCCTGATTTATATTACTTGGGCAATGATCAAATTTTAAGGAGATGTGTTCCTGAAGAAGAATACCATAGCATTATTAACATGTGCCATTCATCTAACTGTGGAGGACACTTCTCTAGACGAAAAACAGCTGCAAAAATTTTTCAGTGTGGTTTTTATTGGCCTACAATCATTAGAGATTCTATAGAATTTAGTAGAACATGTATTTCATGCCAATCTATAGGTAACATGAGTAAAAAAGATGAAATGCCCATGAGTAACATGTTAGTAGTCGAAATTTTTGATGTATGGGGAATAGATTTCATGGGTCCCTTCCCATTAGCTGAAAAATATGAATATATTTTGCTTGCTGTTGATTATGTGTCGAAGTGGGTGGAAGCTATTCCTACTAGAACTAATGATCATAAAATCGTGATGAAATTTGTGCAGGAAAATATTTTTTCGAGATTTGGATGTCCTAGAGTGATTATTAGTGATGGAGGAACACATTTTACAAATAAAAATTTCAGAGAACTGTTGAAAAAGAATGGAGTACATCATAGAGTAGCCACTCCATATCATCCCCAAACAAATGGGCAAGCTGAAGTAGCAAATAGGGAAATTCAGAGAATTTTGAGAAAAATAGTTAGACCAGATAGGAAAGATTGGCCCACGAAATTACAAGATGCATTATGGGCTTATAGAACAGCTTATAAAAATCCCATAGGTATGTCCCCATTTCGTCTCATTTTTGGAAAGCCATGTCATCTTCTTGTGGAAATAGAGCATAAAGCATTATGGGCTATAAAAAATTTATGTATGGATGAAAAATCAGCTGGTGGGCATAGAATTTTTCAGCTACATGAACTAGAGGAGTTGAGGAATGAAGCTTATGAAAATCATAGAATATATAAAGAAAAAACTAAAACTTTTCATGATAAATACATTAGCAGAAAAAAATTTATTGGACAAAAAGTGTGGTTATATGATTCTAGACTGAAATTATTCCCAAGAAAATTAAAATCAAAATGAAAAGGGCCTTATGTGGTGGAAGAGACATATGATCATGGGGCTGTAATGATTAAAGATCCTAAAAGTGATCATAAGTTTAAGGTAAATGGACAGCGGCTTAAACATTACATAGAACATGAACACCTTGCAGAAAAAGAAATTTTATTATTAAAAGAAATTCAAGAGTAAGATCAAGGAGTCTAGCTGGAGACATTAAATTCAGCGCTGCATGGGAGGCAACCCATGGTTTTTATTTCATTTTGTTTGATTTTTTTTAAGCTCTGTTTTTCTTAGAATTTTGCAGTACTTGTTTCTGTATTTGTTTTTTCGAAAAAGTGCAGGAGGAGGCGTGTAAGACGAAGTGGAAAATTAAAAACGAGGTTGAGGTGATGTCTTTCGGAGCTTTATCATTTATGAAAACATTTTTAATGCTAAACTTTGCATATATGCATGCTTCACTTGAAAATTATATTTTCTGTATATTCTGTTTCGATTTTTCTATGTCATTGAGGACAATGTCATTTTTAAGTTGGGGGGTGAAGTATTCATTATTAATTTATGCTGTAGGACGATTAAGAACATGTGTTTGCATTTTATTCAACTTAGAACAGCAACTAAAAAAATAAAAAAAAAGATCGCCGAATTCGGAAAAACTGCAACATCTATTTTCTGGTTTTCTGTCAGGAACAACAGACTGTCAAAAACAGCAGACGAAAAAATAACCCAAAATTTGAAATTATAGAGACCCTTTTCTCACATTTCAATCCCCTAGACATATATTACTGAAATTCGAAATTACAGCTATAAAGAAGATAGTTTTGATTTATTTTTGACAAATTTATTGCTGCTAAAATAGAACTGAAAACAGAAAACAGAACTGTCAGAACTATCTAATTTACAAATTTCTTACATCATATTGCATGCATGAAAAATTAAATCAATTAGATTGATTGATACCAAAAGATACTAGGAAGATTATTATTGAGTCAAAAGAATGATCTAGTAGCATGAAATGTTGGAATACTCCTTGGATACATGATAGATAACACGGATTTGATTTTACAGATTTTCACTTCATGATCTTGATGGATAATATTTACTTGATGTGAAAATTTGATTGATCATTTGAGTTTAATGGAGATTTTTGCACCCTGATCTATAGGACTTGTGAGGAGAAATCACTTATTTCGAAAAAAAAAAGAGAGAGCAATGTGAAAAATCTAGAAACGAAGAGTACACATGGAGGGTGTGAGACATTATTCTCATTGTCGAAAATCGTGTATAGAAAAACACTTGCTGCAAAATAAGTGGATAAAGTGAAAGCCCTGAAAATGAAGAGTACACATGGAGGGTGTGAGACATCATTCTTATTGTCGAAATTTATCTACAGGAAAAGCTACTTATCCACTATATATAAAGAAAGAAGAAATATAGTGAAAACTTCAAAAATCAAGCCATAGAAAAAGGAAAATGTAGGATCAATATTATTCTTGGATGAGTATTGATAATTGGAACATCTTATAAATATATCTATGAGTGAAGAAGTGATAAAGATGTGAATAGAAGAAGTGAAGTCTAGATTGTTATTCCAAGGAGTGTTTAAACATTTAAGTGCTTGACATCATTCTTAAATACTTGATATAAGAATCCAAAGTGTCTAAAGGTGCATCATTTCTAATTGTATTTTTTTCTTTCTGTATTGAAATATGATGTTTGAGATTTGTAAATTTTTATTTTCGTAATTCCATTGCTAAGGGACTAGCAATGATTTAAGTTGGGGGGTGTGATAAATCTTCATTATCATGAGTTAATAATTAGTAAATAATATAGTTTTAGCCTTAACTCGTGATAAATAGACTTATATTTGTGTTAAAGTGTGAAAAGTGGTTTTCAGTTGATTAATGTGATTTTTTGGGTAATTATGTGATTTTATACAAATTTATATGATTTTTACAGTCTTACTTTTGAGATAAATGAAGAAAAAGAAATAAAACTAAAATATTGCAAAATAGAGGGGACCCGCCGGCCAGCCGGGCCTGCAAGCAGGTCGGAAGCTCAGTCGGGGAGTAGCCGTGAGCAGGGGCTCGAGCGGCTTAGCTTGGACCGATAGGGGCACGTGTGCGCCACTCCCCTTCCACGTCACCGGTGGCCAACCGGTTGTGGGGCAAGGAGTGGTCGTACACGCGAGAGAAGGGACTTTGTTTAGAAAGCTAACATTACTATATATTCGCCTAAAAAATTGGCGCACAACTGATGTGGGACTAAACCCGCATCACACCTTCCTCAGAAGGGGCGGACAACCGGCGCGGGTTCGAATCCTCCTAGAGTCAAAATTCATATATTTTTATCTGATTATCGCGACTTTCCTGCAGATCGCCGGTGAAGGATTAAGCAACCAGAATCGCTGGATCATCGGCGAAAATCTCGTCAACGTGATTCGCGGAGCATCGCTACTAAAATTGCTGAACGATTCGCGATAAAAGGATCATGAATCCATCGAGTAAATCATCTCCGATTGATCGACGAACAAGCCGTCGTTGGGAAGAGGATGACCCGCCGGGAGATGAGTCGCCACCTCCTGAGAGCGTACCAGATGCGATGAAGAGCCTCCTCTTGCTGCGCGGACCTGAGGATGAAGCTCCCTGACATGCGCCCCACCTCCATCCAACTCCTTTCCGTCGGGTGACAGCCACCGGAGAGCCACAAAGTCACCGTTTTTCCGCTCCGCCGAGTGACAGTCGTCGAAGACGATTCGACGACCCATTTTATTGATTTCTAGACTTCACAAGGAGATCTAGAGATTGCCCACGTCGTCCTTGTCCAAGGAGAGCCTTCGAGGCCGTGGACACTGCACGACGATCCTCTCGAACGCTTAGGATTCCAGTGCATCGCCGACGCATCGCCATCACAACGGCGGAACTTTGTTTTCTTGCTTTCAACTTACTTTATGCTTCATTTAGTGATAATTTTTGTGATTTTAATTTACCAAAAGATACTTTATTCAATTACGATTCTTTCGGCTTTTACAGATCTTAATTTGATTAATTAAATCGTCTGTAATCGCTTACGTAAGAATCATCGGGTGGAACTTTATTTCCACCCGATTCGCGTTTGCCAGGCGATGACGTCATCCTAACGTCTGCACCCTTATTTCCCTTTTTTGTGAATTTTAAATATATTTCCTTTTCATTTCCTAGTATAAAATTCATAGAAAATAGTATTCATTGAGAAAAAATCTGAATAATTACCAGATATTATATTACATCCCTGTGATCGACCTGGAAAATTACCGCTATTTTTGGAAGTTTTATTGAATTATAATTGATATATTTATTCAGAAATACTTCTAAATATCCAAAAATTCATATTTTCTAGTTTTATAAATTTTATATTTGCGTGATTTAATATACAACGACTGAGTCACGTCAATCACCTTAATTGTTGCAACCAGCTAGGACAAGTCAATGTAGTGATCAACATCCTCAATCATAAGGAGTATGAAGCTTGCTTTGCAGCCATCACAATAGTGCATGAGATGATGTTGGATGAGATCCAAGCTGCATTGTCCACAAATGAAGAGCAAAGAGCTTGTTGCAAAGTATAACCAACAACACTACACATGACTTTTGAGTGAAGAACAACATGTTGTACATGAATAGGCATTTGTCACATTTGTAATGAAGAAACAAGATACAATGGTGCTTTTTGTGGTTAGCACATGGATGAACCCGATTTAGAGGTTAAATATGTCATCGTGATACAACCAAGTTTATGCAAATAATATTTATAAAATCTCACTCTTCAATTTAGGATAAGTAAAGGTCGATTCTCAAGGAACGTAGATAATGAGAGTAAGAATTTTACTTATTTTATTTCTTATATATATAGATATACTTGAGATTGTGAAGGGCATAATTAATCTAATAAGGGTGAAGATAAAAAGAAATACAAAGTGTGGCAAAAGGAGAGAGAATGGATCTAGCATAATAGAATGATAGAATAAATAATAAAACTAGTTGAACTAAGAGATAATCTATCTATGGAGAAGATTACAAGGACGCCCCAAATCTTGATCTTGTACAAACCTCATTATATGTTAGTCCTAGGCTGAGTGGTGCTTGATTCACAATAATCTTGATGTAGTATAAGTAGTCTTTTCTTCACGATGATCTTGGGCACAAGAATACCATTGACTGAGCCTTGATTTCCTTCTTTTTTCCTTCAACTAGCCACTACTAGAGAGAGAGAGCCAAAAAGGCTCTTCTAAGAAGGGGGGTGAGAGGCTTTAAACCTCTAGAAAATTAAGATCCTCTAATAAAAAATTATGATTAATAACCGATTCTCTTGGTGGACGGCCCAGATTCTATCATGAGGGCAACACTTTAATCCTCCTCTTAATCTTGTCTTAAGGCACCCTAAGATGGGTGGACTAAATATCATCTCTTGATAGGCCTTTTCAGTCCAGATAGATTAGGCTAAGGTCATGTGCCACTTAAGGTCTAAATGGGCTTGACCAAGATGACACCCTCTCTTGGACTCATAAATATATTAGGCTAGTCTTCTCCATAAGACTTAGGCTTTTTGTTGGGCTGAAAACTTGGGTTTCTTCCATTACTTCTGACTCATAATAAGAGTTCACTTAAGTTTTTCAAATTAAATAATTATCAAGAAAATATGAGAAAATCACCACTTGACTTCATAAAAGTCAAGTGAGGTTAGTCTCATAATATCAATAAAATAATAAAATAATATATATTAGAACGTAAATAATAAAACATTATGAATCTCATAATCAGTTGATAATACATGTATAATTACATTCTCTACTCACTAATTAGCATCTAGATATAAGGTATTAATACATAGATGTAACTACTAATTTATAATTATCACACATGACACACTTTATGTAGGACACCTAAAGTAGGACTGCATGGTAGCATTGTTAACTTACAATTACTACTACCTAGATTCATGTGTAAAAGTGAGAGGAAGAAATATTACAAGAGGATTTCTTACTTCTATTCGGAGCTTCTCCCTTCTTTTGAAGAGAGGGGTTGGCTTGTTCTTCTCTATGATGACTTGAAGGAGCATGAGTAATTTTCTCTTTTGTGTGAAATTCCTTATTTTTCAATTTCTTGAGATTCATAATTGGTTCTTCTCTTGATTCTAGCTCTTTTAAGCTTCTTTTTAATCTAGTTTTTGGTTTACATTCTCATTCAAATCTCTTTGTGTATGACAACAAAGTTGCAACTCAATTTCTTTGTATTTTCTCCTTTATTTTACTAAGAGTTTTTTATTCTTGTGTTTTATTTCAATATATTACTTATTTAATCATGTGAGGTGACACACATGACAAGATCTAACATTGTTTTCTTTTTAGAATAATATATTTTATCATTTTTAGGTATTATTGAGCTATAAATTGTTTATTCTATTGCTTCACTAGTAGTAGGACAAGCAATCAATGAATTTTACTCTTCTCCTTTGTTCCTATGTTTCCACATTATCTTCCAAGATTCCACATGCCAACATGAGTCTAGTGATATGGATTGAAGGTGTAGCTGAATAATGATTTATTATTGTCAATAAAGAAAAGGAAATTTGCCTACAATGACTTGACGATTAGAAAGATCATCTTTGTTCTTTTTCTATTACTCAGTTGCTTAATTATTAATAAGTGATGAGAATGAATTAAAGACATACTTTTTGTCTTTCATCCTTATAGATACATAATAATTCTACTAAATTTATGATTTAAAATTGATGTACACTTATCATTGTATTTGAATGCCCATTATCTATAATATTTATAATTAAGACTTAATAAGCTATTAGTATAGATGTAAGTCTCAAGTCAAACACATAAATATTAATTAATTCATCCTTAAAAATTAATTTAATTTTTATATAAAGAGATTTTAATATTTTATTACTATTTAGTAAAAATAATAAAATAGAAGTGAGAGATGAGAAGAATAAAGAAAGTAGATAATAGAAGGAAGGGAGAGAGAGAGAGAGAAGAAAGAGAGGGAGATCAATCTAGAGAGAGGGAGAGAGAAAGAGATATTTCATGAGAGATGGAGAGGGAAGACTGAAAATTATAAATTCGTAGTTGCATCTATGCATTAATATATTATATATAATGTGAATTAATGAATAGATAATAGAATTATACATGTGTTACCAACTCATTATGATATTCATAATATTTTATCATTTAAGACTTAATGCATATTATTTTACTTATTTTATTTACATTATGAGACTAATCCTATTTGACTTTTATGAAGTCAAGTGGTGATTATCTCATATTGTTTTGATAATTATTTGATTGTAAAGACTTAGTGAGTTCTTATTATGAGTTGGAAGTAATGGAAGAAGCCTAAGCCTTTAGTCCAATAAAAAGTTTAAGTCTTATGAAGAGGGCCAGCCTAATATATTTATGGGCTCAAGAGAGGGCATCACCTTGGCCAAGCCTATTTGGACTTAAAAGGGCTATCAAGAGATGAGATCTAAGCTGCTCATCTTAGGCCGCCTTAAGATGAGATTAAGAGAAGGATTAAAGCACTACCCTCATGAAATGATTTGGGCTGTCTACCAAGAGAGTCGGTTATTAATTATAACCATCTATTGGAGGGGCCTAATTCTCTAGAGGATTAAGACATCTTGCCTTCCTCTTAGAGGGTTATTTTTGGTTCTCTCTCTAGTAGTAGCTAGTTGAAAAAAATAAGAGAAAAATCAAAGCCTAATCAAAGACATTCTCATGCTCAAAATCATCGTAGAGAAGAGATTACCTAAGGTGCATCAAGATCATCATGGATTAAGCATCACTCGGCCTAGGATTGGAACAAAATAAGGTTTGTGCAAGATCTAAATTTAGAGTGTCCTTGTGATAATTACAAATTAGTAGTTACATCTATACATTAATATCTTATATATAAATGTTAATTAGTGGGTAGATAATATAATTATATATGTGTTACCGACTCATTACAACATTCATAATATTTCATCATTTAAGTCCTAATGTATATTATTTTACTTATTTTATTTATATTATGAGACTAACCCCACTTGACTTTTATGAAGTCAAGTAGTGATTCTCTCACATTTTCTTGATAATTATTTGATTGCAAGAACTTAGGTGAGCTTTTATTATGAGTTGGAAGTAAAAGAAGAAGCCCAAGCCTTCAGCCTAATGAAAAGCCCAAGTTTTATGGAGAGGGTTGGCGTAATATATTTATGAGACTAAGAGAGGGTGTCATCTTGGCCTAACCCATTTGGACTTGAAAGAGTTATAAAGAGATGAGATCTAGGCTGCACATCTTAAGGCACCTTAAGATGAGATTAAGAGAAGAATTAGAATGCTGCCCTCATAGAATGATCTGGGCCATCCACCAAGGGAGTTTGGTTATTAATCATAACCATCTATTAGAGGGGCCTAATTTTCGAGAGGATTAGGCATCACGCCTCCCTCTTGGAGGATGCTTTTTGGCTCTCTCTAGTAGTGGCTAGCCAAACAAAATAGGAGAGAAATCAAGACCTGGTCAATAGCATTCTCATGCCCAAGATCATCGTGGAGAAGCGACTACCTAGAGTGCATCAAGATCGTCATGGATCAAGCATCACTCGGCCTAGGATTAGGGCACAACGAGGTTTGTGCAAGATCTAGATTTGGGACGTTCTTGTAATCCTCTCCATAGATAGATTAACTTGCAATTTGAAATAGTTTTATTATTTATTTTATCATTCCATTGCGTCAGATTCATTCTCTCTCTTTTGTCACGCTTTTCATAACTCTTGTCTTCACCTTTTTACATTTAATTTTGTCCTTCACAATCTCATGCATATATATCTATATAAGAAATAAAATAAGCAGAATTTGTACTCTCATTACCCATACTCTTTGAACATCAATCCTTACTTATCGTAAATAAAAATGTGAGATTTCATAAATATTATTTACATGAACTTGGTTGAATCATGACAATATATTTAACCTCCAATTTGAGTTTATCAAATTGGCATTGTTGCTAGCAAACTAGGTGTCATTGAGAGAATATAATTTTTTCTTTATTTTTTTGTCATTTTTTCTTTCTTCAGCGAATAATTTTCTAAGTCATTGATAAGTCTTCATTATCATGAGTTAATAATTAGTAAATAATATAGTTTTAGCCTTAACTCATGATAAATAGACTTATATTTGTATTAAACTGTGAAAAGTGGTGTTCAGTTGATTAACGTGAATTTTTAGGTAATTATGTGATTTTAAATGATTTTATATGATTTTTACAATCTTACTTTTGAGATAAATGAAGAAAAAGAAATAAAAATAAAAATAAGACAAAATAGGGGACCCACCGGCCAGCCGGGCCCGCAAGCAGGTCAGAAGCACAGTCGGGGAGTAGCCACAAGCAGGGGCTTGAGTGGCTTGGACCGATAGGGGCACGTGTGCGCCACTCCCCTTCCACGTCACCGGTGGCCAGCCGGTTGTGAGGCAAGGAGTGGTCGTGCACGCGCGAGAAAGGGACTTGCCTTTAAAAATCACCAGTGAAGGATTAAGCAACCAGAATTACTGGATCATCGGTGAAAATCTCGTCAATGCGATTCGCGGAGTATTGTTACTAAAATTATTGAACGATTTGCGATAAAAGGATCACGAATCCATCGAGTAAAGCATCTTTGATTGATCGACAAACAAGCCGTCGTCGGGAAGAGGACGATCTGCTGGGAGATGAGTCGCCACCTCGTGAGAGCATACCGGATGCAATGAAAAGCCTCCTCTTGCTCCACAGACTTGAGGATGAAGCTTCCTGACATGTGCCCCACCTCCATCCAGCTCCTCTCTGTCAGGTGACAGCTGTCGGAGAGCCGCAAAGTCGTCATTTTTCTACTCCGTCGGGTAACAACTGTCGGAGACGATTCGACGACCCATTTCATTGATCTCTAGACTTCCTAAGGAGATCAAGAGATTGCCCACATCGTCCTTGTCCAAGGAGAGCCTTCGAGGCCGTGAATACTACACGACTATCCTCCCGAATACTCAGAATTCCAGTGCATCCCCGACGCATCGCCGCCGCGATGCCAGAACTCTATTTTCTTACTTTCAACTTACTTTACACTTCATTTAGTGATAATTTGTTGATTTTAAATTTACTAAGATATACTTCATTTCATTACGATTCTTCCGACTTTTACAGATCTTAATTTGATCAATTAAATCATTTGTAATCGCTTACATAAGAATTGCCAGGCGGAACTCTATTTCTGCCTGATTCACGTTAGCTAGGTGCTGACGTCATCCTGACGTCCGCACCCTTATTTCCTTTTTCCGTGAATTTTAAATATATTTCTTTTTCATTTCTTAGTATAAAATTTATATAAAATATTATTCTTTGAGAAAAATTCTAAATAATTATAAGATATTATATTATATCCCTATGATTGACTTGGAAAATTATCGCTATGTTTGGAAGTTTATTGAATTATAATTGATATATTTGTTCAAAAATACTTCTAAATGTCTGAAAATTCGTATTTTCCAGTTTTATAAATTTAAGATTTGTGTGATTTAATATACAATGACTAAGTCACGTTAGTCATCGATTGAGAACTTTTCAAGAAAAATATCACTTTTTACATATCCAATTTCATGAGATTTTTGAGCAGCGGGGAGCTGTCCCACGCCTCACAAGGGGCAGCTTCCCCCTTGACCCCCTGCAACTAATTGTGTAGTTGGATCCGCGATGATTCAATGATAGTTAGTATTTTTTTTTATTTTTTTTTATAACCTTTCTTTTACTATAAAAATTCATCAAAAGAGATCTTCAAAAGGTATTGAACCTGAAATTAAAAGGGATATGACTAATAGGCATTTAGGAAAGTTGACTAACATGATGTTAAATTTATTATCTAATCCTACTATTTCACATGTTCATAATACTCCATGCTTTATGTGTTTTAGCAAAGGACATGTAGATGGGGAATACATCGACACCGGTGAAGTGAATGTGATGAAACATGCACCACCTCACAATTCATGAAATGGGCGAGGCAATGCAAACTTCAATAAGGAATCTCGACCCTAATTTTAGCCAAGACCTTACTTCCAATGATCTCAACCACAAAACATGCCTCAAGGTAACTCTAATGAACTCCTTACACAGATTTTGTAGGAAATTCAAAAAGAATAGTGTGAAACAAAAGAAGTAGTGCAAGACATAGTGAGAGATGTGGAGCAGCTCAAGGCTGATGTGGAGAGGTTGAATCAAGTCAACTCTAATGTTGAAAATATGAAAGGTAAAGGGAGAGAAGTGGACTATGGTATAGGTTGATTTTCAACTCAGCCCTCAATTAATCTTTGTAATATTATTTCTATAAAATCTCATGCATCTTTTCCTTTTGAAAATCATGAATGTATTCATGCCATAACTAAATTAAGAAATGGGAAATGTTTAGTTGACCCTTATGACAAGAATGAAAAGGGAGAGCAAGAGAAAACCTTAGAGAAAGAAGAGGAAAAAGTAGAGTTGAAAGAAAGAGAACCAACCTTCGAAAAATATCAACCGCCTATTATTTTTCCAAAAGCTTTAAAATTTACCAAACCTCCCATCTAAAATAGTAAACTCCTAGAAACCTTTAAAGAGACAACAATAGTCATTTCCTTAGAAGAAGAAACAAAAGATATTCCTTCATTCTCAAAATATGTTAAGGAACTTTATACTCCCAATTGGAAACCCAAGAGAGTCAAATTGTTTGAAAGTGTTAGTTCTATCATATTAAATCAAATTCTAGAAAAAAGAAAAGGATTTAGGTACACCCTTAATTTCTTGTGATATTGGAGAAACATATTTTTCTAGATCTTTATTAGATTTTGGTGCTAGTGTCAATCTCATGCCAAAAGTATTATATGACAAATTTAAAATTGGAAATCTAGAATCAGTCCTTTTAGAATTACAACTTGTGGATGGATCTATTAAGTAATCATATGGTGTGTTGGAGGATGTCATAACGAAGATAGAACAGTGTGCATTTCCTATTGATTTTATTGTGGCTGATATGAAAATGCCTGATAATTAGAGTAGAGCACCCATAATTTTAAGGAGACCCTTTTTTATCACCACTAAAGCCATAACGGATTAAGAAAAAGACAGTAATATTAAGGGTAGGAAAGGAGAAAGTCGAACTGAATATTTCGAAATTAATGAAATATCTTAGTGTTAGCCATGAAGAAGTTGACATTTGTGATGTCTTTGATGAAGATGATGAGTTAGGAGAAAATTATTTTGAAATTTGTGAAATAGACAAAAGAAAACTATTGAAACCTCTAGAACCTTTCATTGTCCCAAATTTAGACCTAAAACCTTTACCCTCTTCATTACCATAGATGGCAGTTTCTCTTGTAGCTCCTCTTGGGAGCACTTTAGAAACCGCTCCCCAAAGACATTTTGGGGAAATCTCATATGGCATCCGGCCATCACACCTCGTGTTTCGTTCTTCCTGTGGAAGTTCATGCACCGAGGACTACCCACCGACGATCGAGTGATTGTCACCGATCAGGAGGTGGAAAGGAAATGTCATTGTTGCTCCATCACGACAGACGAAAGTATGGAACATTTATTTTTCCATAGTGATATCGCTGTCGAGTGTTGGCGTCAACTTCTAGCGAATTGGCTTCCAATGCTCTCGTACAGACCTACGAGACCACCACTAGAGGTCTTTAGGAGAGTCTTTGACTCACCGACGAGTGTCAAGGTTTGTCCTTTCATCCGTATCTCCATAGCATATATGTTATGGGAAATATGGAAGGGACGTAACTCATCTCGATATGCAGGCCAAGTGATGCGTGCCACAGAGATTATGAGGCACGTAACACAATGGCTTCGGAGTACTCATTCCTTAGTGCCAAATAAAACGAAACGCTCGCGTTCTGTTTGTGAGGCTTTTGGGCTTTGGGGACTCCATATCATACCTACACAGACCTGGACTACTGTCCGATCTGTTAGATGGACACCACCGAGGGCTGGACAGTGGAAACTCAACGTCGACGGAGCATCTCAAGGCAACCCAGGATCATCTGGAGGAGGCGGTATCTTACGCGATAGTATAGGATGCATTCTCTTTGCCTTTTCGAACTTTTATAATATACAAACTAATATTGTGGCAGAGGCTATGGCAATACGGGATGGTTTGTTTCTTTGTGAGGAGCAAAATATTACTAACATTGTCTTAGAATCTGATTCCAAAGTGTTAGTGGACATGTTACGTGCAGACTCTTGTCCTCATTGGAGGCTCAAGAATATCTGGGCAGACATCATGCGATGTCGAGGACGCATCACAACTATTACGCATCAATTCCGAGAAGGGAATCAGACAGCTGACGCCCTTGCTGCGCATGGAGTCAGATCGCGTCGGAGGACAGTCTTCTCTTTTTGGCAGGACATGCCCCTGGAAGCCCGAGGTGCTCATAGACTTGAGCGACTCGGCATACCCTCTTTACGCATACACCGCACTCCACTACCGGCCTCTCCACGACAGTGGCGTATTGCTTGGAGGAGATCAGGGGTGGTTACTATTGGCCGCTGAAGACCACAATGGAGATACAGCACAACACGGACAACAAGGCACATCGTAATCCACTCGGGTACATTACTTCCAATCATTACTCTCCTCATAATCACATCACATCTACTATCTATCATGCTCAAGTAGTGAGGACATAGAACTATCAGCATATGTTGGCATCGGCCCACTTTTGAACTATAGGTCTATAGCACATCAGACCTGCCAAACTAGTTGTGAATCGGCAACCTAGCACCTCTCTCAAGATCTTATTAGTACCATCAGCCAGCTTGAACCCATGAGAAGGTAAAGATCTATATCCATAGGATTGACCCTCTCTCCTCTCTCTCTCTCTCGATTCTCTATTTCTTTCTCCCTCCCTTTCTCTCTCTAGGAAAAAAAAAAAAAAAAAAAAAAAAAGACAGCCTACTTCTTTTCCCGGAATCACTAGCCCATCATAGACAATTAGTGGAGGGTGAGGGAAAGGGCCCTAAAACCAAAAAACAAAAAAAAAAAAAAAAAAAAAAGGGGCAACCTTTTTCCCTTCCCTTAATCACTAGCCTAATGTACACCAAATAATGGGCATTAGTGGAGGGTAAAAGAAGAGGCCCTCAAGGAGAGAGAAAGAAGAGAGAGAGAATAAGAGAAAAGAAAAGAGTTAGAACCAGAGACCAAGTCATTCCTCGTGGGGTGAAAGGTCCCTTACCTACTTAGAGGAAGTACGGCAACTGATGATACTAACAAGATCTTGGCCAGAGGGATTAGGCGCGTGCAACACTAGCAAGGCAAGTTCATATTTGGGCTTATTGTCATGCTTCAGCATAGTTCTATCCTCCTCACTGCCCTAATCACTCTTTTCTCACCACTTTATATCAATTTATTTATCTCTTAGAACCACTTACTGCAGCAAACTCTTGTCTTGCAGGAACATTGCATGGCGCACAACATGGAGCTCTCGTCCTACTCCTGTTGAGCAGATCTTCCAACTTTCATGAACTCAAAGTTCAACCCAATGCAAATCAATCACCTTCCTCAAATATGATGAACGCCTTGGAGTCTATCTCCAGTATCATCACATCCCCTCTTCAAAAGAGGTCTTTCATTCTTCATGTCATCCTCGCCCCTTGTGCGAATGAGATCCCACTTATGTAACCTCGGAATGAGGTCAAACTTTTATCACTCAATCAAATTTCTTCTTCTTCTTCTTCAAAAAAAAAAAAAAAAAAAAAAAAAAAAAAAAAAAAAAAAAAAGCATTCTTAGACCCTAAAAATACATTACCTATTGACGTGACTCAGTCGTTGTATATTAAATCACGCAAATATAAAATTTATAAAATTAGAAAATACGAATTTTCGAATATTTAGAAGTATTTCTGAATAAATATATCAATTATAATTCCATAAAACTTCCAAAAATAGCGGTAATTTTCCAGGTCGATCATAGGGATGTAATATAATATCTGGTAATTATTCAGAATTTTCCTCAAAAAATACTATTTTCTATGAGTTTTATACTAAGAAATGAAAACGAAATATATTTTAAATTCACAAAAAAAAGGAAATAAGGGTGCGGACGCCAGGATGACGTCAGCGCCCAGCGAACGCGAATCGGGTGAAAATAGAGTTCTGCCTGGCGATTCTTACGTAAGCGATTATAGACGATTTAATTAATCAAATTAAGATCTGTAAAAGCCGGAAGAATCGTAATAGAACAAAGTATATTTTGGTAAATTTAAAATCAACAAATTATCACTAAATGAAATGGAAGTTAAGTTGAAAGCAGGAAAATAGAGTTCTAACGTCGTGACGGCGATGCGTCGGCGATGCACCGGAATCCTGAGCGTTCGGGAGGATCGTCACGCAGTGTCCACGGTGTCGAAGGCTCTTCTTGGACAAAGATGACGTGGACAATCTCTAGATCTTCTCGCGAAGTCTAGAGATTAATGAAATGGGTCATCGAGTCGTCTTTGGTGGCTGTCACCCGGCGGAGCGAAAAAATGGCGACTTTGCGGCTCTCTGGTGGCTGTCACCCGACGGAAAGGAGTTGGATGGAGGTGGGGCGCATGTCAGAGAGCTTCATTCTCAGATCCGCGCAGCAAGAGGAGGCTCTTCGTCGCATCTGGTACGCTCTCAGAAGGTGGCGACTTGTCTCCCGGTGGATCGTCTTCTTCCCGACGATCAATCGGAGATGATTTACTCGAATCGTTCAACAATTTTAGTAGCAATGCTTCGCGAATCGCATTGACGAGATTTTCGCCGATGATCCAGTGATTCTCGTTGCTTAATCCTTCATCGACGATCTGTAGAAAAGTCACGATAATCAGATAAAAATATATGAATTTTGACTCTGGGAGGATTCGAACCCGCGCCGATTGTCCACCCCTTCTAAGGAAGGTGTCACGTGGGTTTAGTCCCACATCGGTTGTGCACTGATTTTTCGGGCGAATATATAGTAATGTTACATTTCTAAGCAAAGTTCCTTCTCCTGCGTGTACGACCACTCCTTGCCCCACAGCCGGCTGGCCACCGGTGACGTGGAAGGGGAGTGGCACACACGAGCCCCTATCAGTCCAAGCCACTCGAGCCCCTGCTCGCGGCTACTCCCCGACTGAGTTTCCGACCTGCTTGCGGGCCCGGCTGGCCGGCGGGTCCCCCCATTTTGCAATATTTTAGTTTTATTTCTTTTTCTTCATTTATCTCAAAAGTAAGATTATAAAAATCATATAAATTCATATAAAATCACATAATTACCCAAAAAATCACATTAATCAACTGAAAACCACTTTTCACACTTTAACACAAATATAAGTCTATTTATCACGAGTTAAGGCTAAAACTATATTATTTACTAATTATTAACTCATGATAATGAAGACTTATCACACCCCCAACTTAAATCATTGCTAGTCCCTTAGCAATGGAATTACGAAAATAAAAATTTACAAATCTCAAACATCATATTTCAATACAGAAAGAAAAAAAATACAATTAGAAATGATGCACCTTTAGACACTTTGGATTCTTATATCAAGTATTTAAGAATGATGTCAAGCACTTAAATGTTTAAACACTCCTTGGAATAACAATCTAGACTTCACTTCTTCTATTCACATCTTTATCACTTCTTCACTCATAGATATATTTATAAGATGTTCCAATTATCAATACTCATCCAAGAATAATATTGATCCTACATTTTCCTTTTTCTATGGCTTGATTTTTGAAGTTTTCACTATATTTCTTCTTTCTTTATATATAGTGGATAAGTAGCTTTTCCTATAGATAAATTTCGACAATAAGAATGGTGTCTCACACCCTCTATGTGTACTCTTCATTTTCAGGGCTTTCAGTTTATCCACTTATTTTGCAGTAAGTGTTTTTCTATACACGATTTTCGACAATGAGAATAATGTCTCACACCCTCCATGTGTACTCTTCGTTTCTAGATTTTTCACATTGCTCTCTCTTTTTTTTTTCGAAATAAGTGATTTCTCCTCACAAGTCCTATAGATCAGGGTGCAAAAATCTCCATTAAACTCAAATGATCAATCAAATTTTCACATCAAGTAAATACTATCCATCAAGATCATGAAGTGAAAATCTGTAAAATCAAATCCATGTTATCTATCATGTATCCAAGGAGTATTCCAGCATTTCATGCTACTAGATCATTCTTTTGACTCAATAATAATCTTCCTAGTATCTTTTGGTATCAATCAATCTAATTGATTTAATTTTTCATGCATGCAATATGATGTAAGAAATTTGTAAATTAGATAGTTCTGACAGTTCTGTTTTCTGTTTTCAGTTCTATTTTAGTAGCAATAAATTTGTCAAAAATAAATCAAAACTATCTTCTTTATAGCTGTAATTTTGAATTTCAGTAATATATGTCTAGGGGATTGAAATGTGAGAAAAGGGTCTCTATAATTTCAAATTTTGGGTTATTTTTTCGTCTGCTATTTTTGACAGTCTGTTGTTCCTGACAGAAAACCAGAAAATAGATGTTGCAGTTTTTCCGAATTCGGCGATCTTTTTTTTTATTTTTTTAGTTGCTGTTCTAAGTTGAATAAAATGCAAACACATGTTCTTAATCGTCCTACAACATAAATTAATAATGAATACTTCACCTCCCAACTTAAAAATGACATTGTCCTCAATGACACAGAAAAATCGAAACAGAATATACAGAAAATATAATTTTCAAGTGAAGCATGCATATATGCAAAGTTTAGCATTTAAAATGTTGTCATAAATGATAAAGCTCCGAAAGACATCACCTCAACCTCGTTTTTAATTTTCCACTTCGTCTTACACGCCTCCTCCTGCACTTTTTCGAAAAAACAAATACAGAAACAAGTACTGCAAAATTCTAAGAAAAACAGAGCTTAAAAAAAATCAAACAAAATGAAATAAAAACCATGAGTTGCCTCCCATGCAGCGCTGAATTTAATGTCTCCAGCTGGACTCCTTGATCTTACTCTTGAATTTCTTTTAATAATAAAATTTCTTTTTCTGCAAGGCGTTCATGTTCTATGTAATGTTTAAGCCGCTGTCCATTTACCTTAAAGTTATGATCACTTTTAGGATCTTTAATCATTACAGCCCCATGATCATATGTCTCTTCCACCACATAAGGCCCTTTCCATTTTGATTTTAATTTTCTTGGGAATAATTTCAGCCTAGAATCATATAACCACACTTTTTGTCCAACAAATTTTTTTCTGCTAATGTATTTATCATGAAAAGTTTTAGTTTTTTCTTTATATATTCTATGATTTTCATAAGCTTCATTCCTCAACTCCTCTAGTTCATGTAGCTGAAAAATTCTATGCCCACCAGCTGATTTTTCATCCATACATAAATTTTTTATAGCCCATAATGCTTTATGCTCTATTTCCACAAGAAGATGACATGGCTTTCCAAAAATGAGACGAAATGGGGACATACCTATGGGATTTTTATAAGCTGTTCTATAAGCCCATAATGCATCTTGTAATTTCGTGGGCCAATCTTTCCTATCTGGTCTAACTATTTTTCTCAAAATTCTCTGAATTTCCCTATTTGCTACTTTAGCTTGCCCATTTGTTTGGGGATGATATGGAGTGGCTACTCTATGGTGTACTCCATTCTTTTTCAACAGTTCTCTAAAATTTTTATTTGTAAAATGTGTTCCTCCATCACTAATAATCACTCTAGGACATCCAAATCTCGAAAAAATATTTTCCTGCACAAATTTCATCACGATTTTATGATCATTAGTTCTAGTAGGAATAGCTTCCACCCACTTCGACACATAATCAACAGCAAGCAAAATATATTCATATTTTTCAGCTAATAGGAAGGGACCCATGAAATCTATTCTCCATACATCAAAAATTTCGACTACTAACATGTTACTCATGGGCATTTCATCTTTCTTACTCATGTTACCTATAGATTGGCATGAAATACATGTTCTACTAAATTCTATAGAATCTCTAATGATTGTAGGCCAATAAAAACCACACTGAAAATTTTTTGCAGCTGTTTTTCGTCCAGAGAAGTGTCCTCCACAGTTAGATGAATGGCACATGTTAATAATGCTATGGTATTCTTCTTCAGGAACACATCTCCTTAAAATTTGATCATTGCCCAAGTAATATAAATCAGGACCATGCCAAAAATAATTTCTAATCTTAGAAAAGAAATGATGTTTTCTATTCTTATCCCACTGTTCTGAAATTTTTCCAGAAACCAGAAAATTAACAATATATGCATACCATGGTGATGGTTGATGTTGAGCTGCCATCAATTGTTCATCTGGAAATGCGTCTTGTAAAGGTGCTGCATTTATTCCTGTGTCACTTAATCTAGAAAGATGGTCAACAACAGCATTCTCGAAACCTTTTTTATCTTTTATTTCTAAGTCAAATTCCTGCAACAATAAAATCCATCTTAATAAACGTGGCTTTGCACCTTTCTTATTTAATAGATATTTTAATGCTGCATGATCAGTATAAATAATAATTTTAGCTCCCAAAATATATGATCTAAACCTTTCTAACGAAAATACTACACCTAACAACTCTTTTTCAGTCGTGGTATAATTTAATTGAGCATCGGATATAGTTTTACTAGCATATGAAATTACTATGGGTTTTGACTCTTTTGTTTGTCCTAGAACGGCCCCCACTGCATAATTCGATGCATCACACATTATTTCAAAGGGAAGGGACCAATCAAGAGCTTGTAAAATGGGTGCCTCAGTGAGTAATCTTTTTATTTCGGAAAAAGACTCAAAACATTTCTCATCAAAATTAAAAGGCACATCTTTAGATAATAACATGGTGAGAGGTTTAGAAATCTTCGAAAAATCTTGAATAAATTTTTTGTAATAACCTGCATGACCCAAGAAAGATCTAATCTGTTTTACTGAATTTGGAGGTTTCATTTTAGATATAATATCAATTTTTGCTCTATCCACCTCTAAACCCCTTTTACTCACAATATGACCCAACACAACTCCCTCTTTAACCATAAAATGTGATTTCTCCCAACTCAAAACTAATTTTTTCTCTATACATTTTTCAAGTACATGTTGTAAATGATTTAAGCATTCATCAAATGATTCACCAAAAATAGAAAAATCGTCCATAAAAATTTCCATGCATTTTCCAATCATATCAGAAAAAATAGACAGCATACATCTTTGAAATGTGGCTGGAGCATTACACAGACCAAAAGGCATGCGTTTAAAAGCAAAAGTACCAAATGGACAAGTGAAAGTTGTTTTTTCTTGATCTAAAGGGTTTATATAAATTTGATTATAACCAGAGTATCCATCCAGAAAACAAAAAAAGTTTTTTCCAACTAAGTTTTCTAGAATTTGATCAGTAAATGGTAGGGGAAAATGATCTTTTCTAGTAACTGAATTTAATTTTCTATAATCAATGCAAACCCTCCAATCGGTAGTTAATCTTGTTTGTATTTCATCCGCATTTTCGTTTTTTATAACCGTGATCCCTGATTTTTTTGGCACTACTTGTGTAGGACTAACCCATTTGCTATCTGAAATAGGATAAATAATATCAGCAGCCAGCCACTTTAAAATTTCTTTTTTTACAATTTCCATCATGTTAGGATTTAATCTTCGTTGTGGTTCCTTGCTAGTTCTGGCCCCCTCCTCTAGATATATACTATGCATGCATACACTCATATCAATGCCCCTTAGATCGTCCATTTTCCAGCCCATAGCCTTCTTATTTTTTCAAAGTACATCTAATAATTCTTCTTCCTGTTCATCACTCAAATCAGCTGCAATAATAACAGGAAATGAATTATTTTCCTCCAGAAACATATATTTTAAACTAGAGGGAAGAGGTTTCAACTCTAAATTCAGATGATCTTCCTCTTTCTTTTCTCCCAAATTTATATTCTCTATTTCCTCTAATTCTTCCAGCACACAATCATCAATAACATCTGGATCATCAAAATCATCTAGAAGATCTATGGTATGACAATCATATACTTGTGATTTCTTAAGATCATTTGGTACCTCAAAAATTTTAATTTCTACTGATTGATCTCCACATGAAATTTTCGCAATACCTGTAGGAAAATCAATATTCATCTTTGCTATATGCAAAAATGGTCTCCCTAGGATGATTAGCATATCATAAAACTGTCCATTAAAATCCATTTCCAGCACTACAAAATCAGCTGGAAATTTACACCCTTTAACTGTCACTATCACATTTTCTAAAATACCTTTAGGATGTTTTATGGATCTATCAACAAATTTTAAGGTAACAGTAGAAGGTTTAAGATCAGAAATATTAAATTTATCACAAATACTTGCAGGTAATAAATTAATACTAGCACCGGTGTTAAGTAATGCATTCTGAAAAATGAATCCACCAATATCACACGAAATTAAAGGGGCACCTGTATCTCTCAATTTATATGGTAATTGATTTAATAATAATGCACTAGCATGCACAGATAATTTTTCTACTCTAGGTGCCCTTTTTGGTGTACACATTTCTTTCAAAACTCTAGCATATTCAGGAATATGTTTAGTGGCAGTGAGTAAAGGAAGACTAATTTGCACATCTTGTAAAATTTTCTTTATTTCTTCATTGTGTTCCTTTTTCTTTCTTTGTCTAGGCTCGAGAGCTTTAGGAAATGGAATGGTGGTCCTCTCTTTCGAAATTTCCTTGGTAGAATCTATAAAATCCTCTTCTACTCCTATTTGATTTTGTTTTGGGTTGTCCATGTTTTCTTTTTCTTCTAATGTTTGGGGATAAGGATCAGGTAAGATCTTACCACTCCTTAATGCATTCACTGTCCTAACATTTTCATTTCGTGGGTTTTTTCCTAGATTCATATTACTAGACTCCCCTTGCTGAAATCCTATTGTTGGGCGGTTCCCTGGATTTTCTATGGGCTGACTAGGTAGCTGTCCCTCTTCTCTCTTATTCCCAAGGGCCTCTATAATTTGTTTCTAGTGCTGCATCATTTGATTCATAGTTTGTTGCATCATTTGATTCATAGTTTGTTGCATCATTTGGCTCATTTGCTGCATCATTTCCATAGTATCAGGTTGGGTTTGAGAGGGCTGATTTTTCTGAAATTTGTTTTCTTGTTTTGGACGAAATTCAGAGTTTGAATTGGGTCTAAGTGCTTCTGGATTTTGAATATTATTTGGGTCTCTCCATGAAAAATTATTCCTCCAATTAGGATTATAAGAATTTGAAAAAGGTTCCCTGTTTCTATTAAAACCGTGAGCTACTTGCACTTGTTCTTGCATAGGGTGAAATGATTGATCTAAATTATAACATTGAAATTCAGAATAATCATTTTCACCATACATAGGACATGTACTATTCGAATTAAGTTGAGGGTTAAAAGGCTTTCTAATATTGTCAATAAGTAAATCAATTTTTTCTAATCTTTGATTAATCTGATTAACCTCATTTCTAAGTTTAGAATCATCATCATGATGTAATTCATAAATTCCTCTCTTCTTATCCCTGTCATATAATTCAAAAGAGGCTTGATCGCTAGAATTTTCACTTAAATTCTCATAAAGACTGTAAATCTCATCAGGAGTTTTCTCCATAAAAGCTCCTCCACATATAGAATCAACCATATTTCTATGTTGTTCTAATAATCCATCATAAAAAATTCTATTGAGCTGCCACTTGGGTATAGCATGATGAGGACACTTTCTAAGTAAATCTTTAAATTTTTTCCATGTCTCATGCAAAGTTTCTCCTGGTCTTTGAGAAAAACTCCATAGATGTTTTCTCATATTTTGAGTTTTTCCTAAGGGATAAAATTTTCGAAGAAAGGCCTGTTCTATATCTTTTCAGCTAGTTAATTCTCTATCTAATGTGGATAGCCAATGACTAGCTTTGTCCCTAAGTGTATGAGGGAATAATTTCATCTTAATAATTTCCGTTGTAACTTGAGGGAGATTAACTAAATCACAGACCATATGAAATTTTTCTAAGTGCTGATGAGGTTCCTCTAAAGGCAATCCATGAAAATTAGGGAGCATTTGAAAAATTCCTGGATTTATTTCGAATTTAACAGTGGGTGCTAATGGGACTCTAATATTGGATGCTCTTTGAAATGAATCAGGGATATAATGATTTTTCATGGCCATAGGATTGTTCTTAGTTTGACCTGTACTTCCTTTAGGATCCATCAAAATTAATTTTTCTTTCGGATTTTTATTTTTCAATGAAATAATGAAAGGATTTTCTAGCCTTCGATGCAAGGATCTTCTACCATGCATAAAAATCAATAAATTCGAGGGAAAAAGTTAGTAACTGTTACCTTCCTTCAGGATGCTCCAGTCCTTGCCGTGCTTCTTTTGGTTCCCTTTTTCAAATAAAAATTGGCAAAAAGAAAATAAAACAAGAGTTAAGTTTTTTTTTTGTGTACTCTAAGAGAAAAACAGAAAAATACTAAATATTATGCAATACATCCCCGGCAACGGCGCCAAAATTTGACGTGACTCATGCGTTGTATATTAAATCACGCAAATATAAAATTTATAAAACTAGAAAATATGAATTTTTGGATATTTAGAAGTATTTCTGAATAAATATATCAATTATAATTCAATAAAACTTTCAAAAATAACGGTAATTTTTCAGGTCGATCACAGGGATGTAATATAATATCTGGTAATTATTCAGATTTTTTCTCAAAGACCACTATTTTCTATGAATTTTATACTAGGAAAATCAAAAGGAAATATATTTAAAATTCACAAAAAAGGGAAATAAGGGTGCATACGTTAGGATGACGTCATCGCCTGGCAAACGCGAATCGGGTGGAAATAAAGTTCCACCCGATGATTCTTACGTAAGCGATTACAGACGATTTAATTAATCAAATTAAGATCTGTAAAAGCCGAAAGAATCGTAATTGAACAAAGTATCTTTTGGTTTTGGTAAATTAAAATCACAAAAATTATCACTAAATGAAGCATAAAGTAAGTTGAAAGCAAGAAAACAAAGTTCCGGCGTTGCGATGGCGATGCGTCGGCGATGCACTGGAATCCTAAGCGTTCGGGAGGATCGTCGTGTAGTGTCCACGGCCTTGAAGGCTCTCCTTGGACAAGGACGACGTGGGCAATCTCTAGATCTCCTTGTGAAGTCTAGAAATCAATAAAATGGGTCGTCGAATCGTCTTCGACGACTATCACTCGGCGGAGCGAAAAAACGGCGACTTTGTGGCTCTCCGGCGGCTGTCACCCGACGGAAAGGAGTTGGATGGAGGTGGGGTGGGTGTCAGGGAGCTTCATCCTCAGGTCCGCGCAACAAGAGGAGGCTCTTCATCGCATCTAGTATGCTCTCAAGAGGTGGCGACTCGTCTCCCAGCAGATCGTTCTCTTCTCGACGACGGCTTGTTCGTCGATCAATCGGAGATGATTTACTCGATGGATTCGCGATCCTTTTATCACAAATTGTTCAGCAATTTTAGTAGCAATGCTCCGCGAATCGCGTTGACGAGATTTTCGCCGATGATCCAGTGATTCTGGTTGCTTAATCCTTCACCGGCGATCTGCAGGAAAGTCGTGATAATCAGATAAAAATATATGAATTTTGACTCTAGGAGGATTCGAACCCACGCCGGTTGTCCGCCCCTACTAAGGAAGGTGTGACGCGGGTTTAGTCCCACATCGGTTGTGCGTCGATTTTTCAGGCGAATATATAGTAATGTTAGCTTTCTAAGCAAAGTCCCTTCTCTCGCATGTACGACCACTCCTTGCCCCACAGCCAGCTGGCCACCGGTGACGTGGAAGGGGAGTGGCGCACACGTGCCCCTATCGGTCCAAGCTAAGCCGCTCGAGCCCCTGCTCGCAGCTACTCCCCGACTGAGCTTCCGACCCGCTTGCGGGCCCGGCTAGCCGGCGGGTCCCCTTCATTTTGCAATATTTTAGTTTTATTTCTTTTTCTTCATTTATCTCAAAAGTAAGACTGTAAAAATCATATAAATTCGTATAAAATCACATAATTACCCAAAAAATCACATTAATCAACTAAAAACCACTTTTCACACTTTAACACAAATATAAGTCTATTTATCACGAGTTAAGGCTAAAAATTTATTATTTACTAATTATTAACTCATGATAATGAAGACTTATCAGTGATATTATGGCTATTTATCCTTTCTAGATTTTATCCTCTAGTGATACATGTTAATAGCCTTTATATCAAGCTACCCAACTCGTGAATTTATTTCTCATAATGAAGTAATAAACACCAATTTTACAAATAGCACAACACAAGGATTTAAAAGAGGTTTTCAAATGTTAGAATGGAACACTTTGTTAATGATGTAAAATTATTATCTTACCCTTTTATTTTGTTCTAATGACTATGTTGAGACTTGGCTGGTGAAATGATTTGAGTTGACTTATTTCATCTAGGTGATGTCTCATTCATTATTAATGTTAAGAGTTATGCCTACTTTTTTTAATGAATCAACTCACCTCCATCATGTGATAACTTGGTCATTATATGCAAAAAGTTCCTACTAGGTGGGTTGACTTACCTCTTAAGTTGCTATTAGTATTGAGCTTTTCTTTTACTAGTAGGGGTCAGCTCATTTCATTTATAACTTGATAATATTGAATGTCAAATTTCATCTTACAAATTGAGTCAGCTCTCTTCGTGCAAGGAATTGTAAACATAATGTTTGGAAGTAGAAAATTTCAACCACAAAAGAAATTCTATCATTATTCCTGATTGAAAGGATTCATAACTTAATTGTACTTCAAAATTTTCCTTTTCGCCCATATCTGATATCTTTCTTATTATTATTGGAAAACTTCATCTCTTAAAGTGGGTCAACAAATGGGTTCCCTTCTTGTGTGAAAAGAAGAGACATGAAAGTCATACAATCAACCCCAAAATCACATTGGACTTAAATTAGGTATGTATGAACATTTTTTTGAATTTATTTATAATTACAACATAAATTATATAGTAGAAAATTATTATTTAGCTGTGTATGTGATGTGCACTTATCGTTGTGTTTAAATGCACATTATCTAATAATATTTATAACTAAAACTTCATAAAATATTAATATAGAAATAAGTCTCAGGTCAAACACAGGAGATTGATTAATTCGTAGTGAAAATAAATTTAGTTTATATATAAAATAATTTAAATATTTTATCTCTATTTAACAAAAATAATAAAATAGAAAGGTGAGGTGAGAACAATAAAGGAAGGGAAGCGGAGAAAAGGAGAAAAACAGAGAAGAGATAACTCTCACAAGAGAGAGAAGGGATGAGATCTCTCGTGAAAGGGAGAGAAAAAGAAAGGAGAGAAATCTCACGTGAGATGGAGAGAGAGAAAAGTCTCTTGAGAGAGAGAGAAGGAGAGAGGGAGATCGACCGAGAGAGAGAAAGAGAAGGAGATCGATCAAGATAGAGAAAAAAAAGAGATTAATCGAGAGAGAGGGAGAAAAAGGAAGAGATCTCACTAGAGATAGAGAGAGACGAAGAGGTCTCACGAGAGAAGGAGAGAGAGAAACAAGACGATTATAAAGAAAGAGAGAAATATGGTCAACCTATTTTCATGATGACCATTATTCTCAGATGAATGTGTGCTCAAGAATTCACATGAGGTCAGCTGTGAATGTCTCTAATTTCTTTTAACTATTAAATGATCATCAATCAGCCTTTAATCTCAGTGATTTTGTGTTCAAAAATAGAAAAATATTTCTTATTTATAGAACATTGGGAATATGAATATGTCGAGATTCAACTGTAAAAATTAATAGAAAATAACTTGAAAAGAATCTTAACTTGATCTTAGACGAGTGTTGGAGGATTCAAAAGAAGAACGAATTCATCAAATTTTAAATTAGTTTTACTCATTTCAATCAAAACATACATGAAAGGGGAATAACTTGTCGTAAAATGTCAATAAATGACAAAAGCAAGTAAGTAAATGCTAAAAGTAGGAAATAAATCATTACCTATGTTTAGTCTACCTCTTGGGCAATCAAAGACACCGGTGTGACGGCTTGGTTTTGTCCATACATGCTACACCATACTGAAAGTCACAGAAGTATCATCTGGAAGTGCTGCGTTGTTTATTAAAGAGATGATAAGTCTTCATTATCATGAGTTAATAATTAGTAAATAATATATTTTTAGCCTTAACTCATGATAAATAGACTTATATTTGTGCTAAAGTGTGAAAAGTGGTTTTCAGTTGATTAATGTGATTTTTTGGATAATTATGTGATTTTATATGAATTTATATGATTTTTACAATCTTACTTTTGAGATAAATGAAGAAAAAGAAATAAAACTAAAATATTGCAAAATGGAGGGGACCCGCCGGCCAGCCGAGCCCGCAAGCGGGTCGGAAGCTCAGTCGAGGAGTAGCCGCGAGCAGGGGCTCGAGCGGCTTGGACTGATAGGGGCACGTGTGCACCACTCCCCTTCCACGTCACCGGTGGCCAGCCGGCTGTGGGGCAAGGAGTGGTCGTACACGCGAGAGAAGGAACTTTATTGCTTAGAAATGTAACATTACTATATATTCGTCCAAAAAATCGGTGCACAACTGATGTGGGACTAAACCCACGTCACACCTTCCTCAGAAGGGGCGGACAACTGGCGCGGGTTCGAATCCTCCTAGAGTCAAAATTCATATATTTTTATTTGATTATCGTGACTTTCCTGCAGATCGCCAGTGAAGGATTAAGCAACCAGAATCGCTGGATCATCGGCGAAAATCTCGTCAACGCGATTTGCGGAACATTGCTACTAAAATTGCTAAACGATTCACGATAAAAGGATCGCAAATCCATCGAGTAAATCATCTCCGATTGATCGACGAACAAGCCGTCGTCAGGAAGAGGACGATCCGTCGAGAGACGAGTCGCCACCTCCTGAGAGTGTACTAGATGCGATGAAGAGCCTCTTCTTGCTGCGCGGACCTGAGGATGAAGCTCCTTGACACGCGCCCCACCTCCATCTAGCTCCTCTCCGTTGGGTGACAGCCGCCGAAGAGCCGCAAAGTTGTAATTTTTCCACTACGCCGGGTGACAGCCGCCGGAGACGACTCGACGACCCATTTCATTAATCTCTAGACTTTGCCAGAAGATCTAGAGATTGCCCACGTCGTCTTTGTCCAAGGAGAGCCTTCGAGGCCGTGGACACTGCACGACGATCCTCCCGAATGCTTAGGATTCCGGTGCATCACCGACGCATCGCCGTCGCGATGCCGGAACTCTGTTTTCCTACTTTCAACTTACTTTACGCTTCATTTAGTGATACTTTTTGTGATTTTAATTTACCAAAATATACTTTGTTCTATTACGATTCTTCTGGCTTTTACAAATCTTAATTTGATTAATTAAATCGTCTGTAATCGCTTACGTAAGAATCGCTGGGCAGAACTCTGTTTCCGCCCGATTCACGTTCGCCGAGCGCTGACGTCATCCTGACGTCCGCACCCTTATTTACCTTTTTCGTGAATTTTAAATATATTTCCTTTTCATTTCCTAGTATACAATTCATAGAAAATCGTATTCATTGAGAAAAATTCTGAATAATTACCATATATTATATTACATCCTTGTGATCGACCTGGAAAACTACTACTATTTTTAGAACTTTTATTGAATTATAATTGATATATTTGTTCAGAAATACTTCTAAATATCTGAAAATTCGTATTTTCTAGTTTTATCAATTTTATATTTGCGTGATTTAATATACAACGACTAAGTCAAGTCAAGAGATCTACCAAAAGAGGGGTCGGCCATGCTGTCACCATCATGTGGGGGGAGAATGAAAGAGTTGAGCACTTGTCGGAGGCCTTGAGTGCAGTCGGGGGAGAAAGGAACGAGCTTTGCCGATCGTCGGAGACGTTGATCGCACAAAAAGAGGGAGGAAACAGATTGTCGTATTCGCAACTACCATCGAGATTTTAAAGATAATCGATAATATTTATTTTATCAGATAATAATTGATTATTATCTTTATATCCCTGATGATGATATGTGCGAGAGCTTAAGTTCTCGATATCGTGAAGCTTCACAAGCTGCTAGATCAAATGTGCTTGGTCACGTGGCATGCTGAGGATACAGGATCAACCCACCACGAACCACTGCCAATTTAGAACTTAAGTCCTTAGTACTGTGGCGACTCCTTAGTCGTCAAACCATCCTTTAAGGCCAAGTGTGTGTTGAGTGGCGTTGAATTCACGAACTCCCGATGAATTGTTTTATGTATCTGATATCGTGGTGGCTTGCCAGCCACAAGATCTAGCTCATCTAATGATGTGGCTCACTAAATACCACTAGATCACACCACACTCCAAATGACTATCTTGAGATAGACAAGAACCTTTAGCCCCACATCGGAATTTTTATTTGGCTCATGAGCCGAATATAAATCAAAGCTACCACATGTCATCAAAGATCCCTTCTCTCAAAATAAAACAGTGCCCAAGACTATCTTGGGAGAAGGCAAAAAGGTTGTCCACCCTCGCATGTGCACATATGTATTGACGCTCCTTACCCCACGACCGGTTGACCACTTGAACATGGAAGGGGAGTGATGCACGCCTACATGGAGTGAGCCCTTCGGCACTCGAGCCTAGCTCGTGGCTCCCCCAGTCTGGGTCTACCACTCGACTATAGTGCCCCTCTTGGTCAATTGGCGAGTGCCAGCTTGCTAGTGAATGGAATGTTTTTTTAAATTATATTTTTTGATATTTTTAAATAATATAAAATTATGTAAAGTATTTTATCTTCAAACTTTTAAAATTAAGAATATATCCTATATTTATTATGCAAGTTAAAAAAAAAAAAAAAAAAAAACTAACTAAAACACAAAAATCTAGCTTTGACAAAAACCCCAACTTTGAAATTTCCTAGTCCCTAGCAATAAGCAAAAGACTTACAAAGTTAAAGCTTTATTTTCTCATTTTTCCACTAGAGATGGCATTCAAATAAATATTGAGATATTCATCTAATTCAAATTAGTTTCCTACAAGATAAAAAATAAAAAATATTTCCATATCCAAATGAACTATTTCAAAAAATATTCATCTTAACTTTCATTCTCTTCAGTGCATGAAATTTGACACATCTTTCATTTTCAGAAATCACTAATTAAATGATCAAAAGTTTACTCAAGTTTTCAAACTATCTTTAACCTTCTCTTCTAGATTCGTGCACCTATGTAGCATATTCCATTTGTCTATTTTCTTTTTTTTCTTTTTTATTATTATTACAAATATCATAGGCAGGTAGCTTTCCCCATATAGCTTCTTTTTTATGTCTAAATCTCACATGTGAAAAGCCTCCACAAGACAAGTGGAAAATTCTCATAAAAGCATTTACACTCACTTTTTTTTTTATCTTATCCTAATCTCACATGTAGAAAAGTTTCTATGGGACAAGTGGGAAATCCCCATATATATTTTTTTCGTGAGTTGGGTCTTACACTCTACCATATGATGATTTTTATTATTGTTATTTTTTTTCTACATAGATATAAGACAAATGGTCAACTACTAAAGATTCCTCATACTAAGAATATCTAGCTTCCAATATTTTTTATATAATCTCAGCCTCTTCACATCTAACTTCATGATTTCTACTAATTCCAAATGTGAATTCATAATATATGGATCATGGTCATCAAGATATATTTTGAAAATATTTCATTCTTCAATATACTATAAAAAAAAAATCTATCAATTGAAGTCACTAAATCTAACACATTTTAACCTTCATACTTAAATGCATTTACCATCCTACATGAAAAATGTAGAAATCCATGAATTCATCAATACTAGTTTTAAAATTTCTTTCTATGCTAATTATTCATGAAATAAATCTAACCAAATTTTCTTTGCTCCCCCCAATTAAAATCGGAAATGTCCTCAATGACTTGAAATATATTATCAAATTAAACTGCGAAGCAAAAGCTATATACTCATAAATCAACAACTATAAAATGATAAAACAGAAATGTATGAGGTACTACTGAAATGAAATAAGGAGCAACAAAATTTTAAATTTATTAACTACAAAATACAAATTAAAGTCTGTAAAAATAAAATTATTGGGTTCCCCCCCAATCAGCGGTAAGTTTAATGTCTTCAGCTAGACACCAATCTATGATGATTCCATGAATGTTAAGTCATCATCTAATGCTTCTTTTCTATAATATTTTTGACCTAATGCATGAGCATGGAATGGAAAAATTAACTGATCATCTTACTTAACATAATTCAATTCCTCTATGCAAGAATTAATTACCATAATATATTCATAATTATCATCTTTCCTTTTTAAAAATCTTAAAATTTTAGAAATATTTAAAGAGATATTTTTAACTTCATATTTCATATTTATAATCCAATTTTCACAATCAATATTTGTTTTGGCTGTGGCAAGAAATGGGCGTCCTACGATGATTGGTGCATGAGTAAGATTATCTAAAATAGGAATATCTAAAATCAGAAAATTCATTGGAAATCTACATCTTTTAACATCGATGATGACATCTTCTAGGAGACCCTTCGATGTTTAAATAGATCTCTTAGTTAGCTGAAGTTCCACTGAAGTTGGTTTTAGTTCTCCTAATTTTAAATTTTCAAAAATATCTAAAGGTAATAAATTAACACTTACACCCAAATCTAAGAGCACATTTCTAAATGTAGCTTCACCCACTTTATATGAGATGAAAGGTGCTCCTAGATCCTTATATTCCCTAGGCAAAGAATGAGAAATAATGGCACTAGCCTCTTCAAATAAAGATATCTTTCGAGGTGATCTATGAGGTGTGTATAATTCTTTTAAAAAATTTGCATATGTAGATATATGTTTGTAGAGATCTGAGCTTGTTTAAATATTTTCATAAGATCTTCATTAGGTTCAGATCTTTTCCTAAGTTTTGGTTCTAATGTTGTAGGAAAGGGGACTGTTTTTTTAAGTCTATCTTGCTGTGATAAAGTAGGAATAGGTGGTATGTCTACTTCTGCTTTTTCTTCCTTTGATTCTTTTTTTTTTCCTTCTAAATTCGTATCATTAGAAAATAAATTATTATCATTATTATCATTATCATTCAACATTTCATCATTATGAACTTATTTTTCAAAAAAATCTAGTGCATACAGATCTTTGAGTTGCTTTCCACTTCTCGAAGTGGTCACCACTTCTACATTTTCAAAACCTTGAGATGTAGATGGTTCATGGCTATTAGAAAGTTGATTTCATGGGTTCATGATCAATTGACTAAGAAGATGACTTGTTTCACATTTTGAATGGGTCAAGGCTAATTTACCCATCTCTTTTTCTAGTCTAAGGGTTGTTTGCTAATGTTTTTACTTAATTTACTCCATCATCTTCATCATAGATGTATTTATTTCCTGAAATTATTACATCATTTATCCCATAAACTGTTGCATTGAATTTGAATTCATATTAGATTGATTTTGATATGAATTAGGATATTGTGGGCTGGAATCAAGGATTAAACTTGAAGAAGAAGGGGTAAAATTGTGGACTTGTGGCTGATGAGTACCTTGTAGGAAATTATGAGTGTTTTGATGAAAAGGGGGCTAAGATTTATATTGTGGTTGATGAGGAGGTTTAAATGTATGATTTATATGTAGTAAATGATCATATAAAATATTCAACTTTTCATGAACCTCACTAACTTCATTTCCAATATCTAATGCATCATGATTTCTAACCTCAAACATTCCTCTTTTATTTTCATTATTTTTGCGATTATATCAAGCAAAAGATTCACATTTAATAGAATTTTCACTTAAATTTTTATATAATTTATAAATTTCATCCTCATCCTTACTCATGAATGTGTCTCCACTTACTACATCTCTAGTATTTTTGTGTTGTTCAAGTACACCATCATAAAATACATGATTTAATTATCATTTGGTAATTCTATGATGTGGACATCTCCTTTGAAGCTCCTTGAATCTTTCCAAAGATTCATGCAAGGCTTCTCTTAATTTTTGAGTAAATTAGATAATGGCTTTCTACTGGCATAAGTCTTGCCAATGGGATAGAATTTTCTCAAAAATACTTACTCTACTTCTAACCATGCGGTGATCTCATGTGGTAATGATGTGAGCTAGTCTCTAGCTTTATCATGCAATGAATATAGGAAGAGATGTAACCTAAGTACATCTTGAGGAATATTAAGAATATTAATAAGTTCACATGCAGCTAAAAATCGAAGAATATGTTGATGTCGTTCCTCATTAGTTAACCCATGAAATTCAGGAAGTATCTGTAGAGTGCTATGAAAAATATCAAAATGAATATTTGGCAAAATAAGAGGTCTAACCTGCAAAGTAGGTCTATCTAAATCAGGTGTATAATAATCATGCATAGGGTTATAAGGTTGAGTATTTTTAACATTCTCACTCTCTTGGGTTGGATGATCCATCCTAAGTAATTCTACTTCGGTAGAAGATGAATTTATTCTTTTTTTTATTGTTGGAGTCTCTAATATGGGTAGTAAATTTTATTTTTCTTATGCCCCTAAATTCTTAGATTGGTTGGTAATTGAGTTTTCTAAGATTGGTTGCAAGCTACGTCTACCATTCATAAATCAGGTTTTTCAGAATTTAAATCTAGCAATGATCATGACATTAATATATGATTCTAATGAATATGTCAAAGAGAAGTATAGAATTAATGTGAAATCTAAAATATTCAAGTAAATAAATAAATAGAAACTAAAGATTTAAAATTCTAACTTATGAAAGAAAGAAATCAAATGAGCCTAATAAACCTTTTTTTTTCAAAATACTATTTAAACAAAATAATAAATAATGAAAATTATTTTTTTCCTAAAATCACTGAAATATAAAAAACTAAATCAATTAACACCGATTAAAAACATATCTCTTTGGAAATGATGCCAACAAGATGTTGTACACTTGTCGTTGTGTTTAAAGACACATTATCTCATAATATTTATAACTAAAACTTAATAAAATATTAATATAGAAGTAAGACTTAGGTCGAACACAAGGAGATTGATTAATTCGTTGTGACAACTAAGTTAGTTTATATATAAAGTGATTTTAATATTTTATATTTATTTAATAAAAATAATAGAATAGGGTGAGGTGAGAAGAATAAAGGAAAGGAAGCGGAGAAAGGAAAGAGGAAAAAAGAGAAAATAGAGCTCTCATGAGAGAGAGAAGAGGTGAGATCTCTTGTGAAAGAGAGAAAAAGAGAAAGGAGAGAAATTTTACGTGAAACGGAGAGAGAGAAAAGTCTCATGAGAGAGAGAGAGAAGGATAGAGAAGGAGATCAATCAAGAGAGAGAAAGAAAAGGAGATCAAGAGAGAGAGAGAAAGAGAAAGAGAATAATTGAGAGAGAGAGGGAGAGAAAGAGAGAGATCTCACAAGAGACAAAGAGAGAAGAGAGGTCTCACAAGAGTGGGAAAGAGAGAAATAAGACGAAAATGAAGAAAGAGAGAAATACAGTCAACACATTCATGGTGACCATTATTCTCGAACAAATGTGTGTTCAAGAATTCACACACATGACATGACGTCAGCCATGAATGTCTTTAGTTTGTTTTAATCATTGAACACTCATTAATCAATCTTTAATCTTAATGATTTCACATTTGAAAATAGAAAAATACTTGTTATTTGCATAATGTGGAGAACATGAGTACGTTGAGATTCGATTGTGAAAATCAATAAAAAATAAGTTTAAAATAATTTTAGCTTAATCTAAAATGAGTTTCGAAGGATTCAGATGAAGAACGAAAACCATTCATCAAGTTTTGAATTAGTTATACTCATTTTAATCAAAACATACATGAAATAGAAATAACTTACCATAAATAAATGATAAAAGTAAGTAAGTAAATGGTCAAATTAGGTAATAAATCATTGCCCAAGTTTAGTCTGCCTCTTAGACAATTGAAGATACTAGTATAATGGCTTGATTTTGTCCAAATGTGCTACACCATGCCAAAAGTCATAAAAGTATCGTCTGGAAGTGATGTGCTACTTGCTGGAGAGATCCATCGAAAGAGGGGTCAACCATGCTGTCACTGTCATCTGGGGAGAGAAGGGAAGAGTTAACAACTCACTGAAGGCCTTTAATGTAGTCGGAGAATGAAGGAACAAGCTTTGCCAATCGCCAAAGGCATTGATCGTGCAAAAAGAGGGAGGAAACGGATTGCCATATTTGTGACTATCATTGGAATTTTAAGGATAATCGATAATATATGTTTTATCAGATCATAATTGATTATTATCTTTATATCCCTAATGGTGATACATGTGAGAGCTTAAGTTTCCAGTATCATGACACTTCGTGAGCCGCTAGATCAAATGTGCTTGGTCACGTGGTGTGTTGAGTGATGCAAGATCAACTGCCCACAAATCGCTACTGATCGAGAACTTAAGTCTCTAGTACTATGACTACTCCTTAGCTGTCGGATCATCCTTTAAGGTCACATGCGTGCTGAGTGGCGTTGGATTCGCAAACCATTGATGGATCACTTTACGCATCTGGTATTGTGGTAGCTCGCCAACAGCAGGATCTGACTCATCTGATGATGTGGTTCGCTAAATATCGTTAGATCACACCATGCTCTAGATGGCTGCCTTGAGACGGATTAGAACCTTTAGCCCCACATCAGAAATATTATGGACGCATGAGCTGAATATAAATCAAAGCTACTGCATGCCATCAAAGATCCCTTCTCCCAAAATAAAATAATGTCTAAGACCATTTTGGGAGAAGATAAAAAGGTGGTCCACCCTCATGCACGCACATGTGTACAGATACTCCTTGCCCCACAACCGGTTTGCCACCGGGATGTAGAAGTGGAGTGACATACACATGTGTAGAGCAAGTCCGCCATTTGAGCCCAACTCATGGCTCCCCCAATCTAGGTCTACCCACTCGACCACAGTGTCTCTCTAGGTCAGCTGCCGAGTGACAGCTTGCCAGTAGGCAGAATGTTTTTTTATATTATATTATTTTATATTTCTAAATAATCTAAAATTTTGCTAAGTATTTTAACTTCAACCTTCTAAAATTAACAATATATCTTAAATTTATTCTGCAAGTTAACAAAATAAAGTAAAATAATAAAACTAATTAAAACACAAAATTCTAGCTTTAACAATAACCTTTGTGGCTATTGCTCATTTGAAACTCTCTTTACGATAGTGCCAAGCTGATTTTGATGAAGGAGATTCTCTAGGTCAAGGCCATATCAGTTATTTCTTAAGAGGCTGAACAAGCCCAAGCTTTTGCTGTTCCAACCGAAAACCGAGCAGATCACACCTACATGTAGAGGCATTGTGGAAAGCCAAAACATTCTTATAATGCCCTATCTTCAGTTGTGATGGTGTCCCCTTGTATCAGCTAGTGGATAGATAGAGATGATCTGAGGATTATAGTAGGCTGTGGACAGGAATCTTCTTTGGTAAAGTGTAAACATATTAATTGAGACATTTGGATAAAATTTTCATCTTACGATTTTATAAGCAAATGTTTATTAATCAGAATATTCATATGATAGTTGGCTCATTGATATTAAAAGTAGGCTCATGGTTCATTTACTAAACAAGAGAGGCCCACACCTCCTACATGTACTGAACTAAAATAGTAAACTTTCGTTTTGAATGTTTATCTATATTTGTGTGACAGTTTTCTATGGAAGCTACCGTTGATCATCCAAATCGACTCGCTTTCAACCAAATATGACCCAGAACCTTCCTTCCTCGGTCCCAACCTTCTTCGCAGTGGTTCAGCGTCCAAAAGAGTGAAGGGATTCGTTGTTTTTCCCTCTCTGATCTGACTGTTCTTGTAAGGTGAGAGGCTTTAACGCCAACTCACTATCCGCAATCAAGAATCAGAAGAAACGACTCGCTGAGCACCCACTGACATAGATTGTTCCGGATTTATGAAGATTATGTAGATCACAAGAAGTAGAAGTATAAAACGGACCGCTGAGCTAAGACACCTCATATTCAACGGGTTTATGTCAGGCTCTTTGGACTAATGCGAAAGGGAACTCAAGAAGGATAGAACGGCGAAGATCGTCTCGGTAAGCGTGAGAAGGAGAAGAATGGCTGCAGCCATAACCGGGATGAATGTCCAAGGGCTGCGGAGGTAGTCGTGCACCAGCTCCGCCTTCCACTTCCGATGTCTTACCTTGCAGTATTCCTTCACGTCTACGTAGAGCTTCCCCGTGCGATAGGTGAAGATATCCTTGCACAGGTTGTTGAAGAAGCTGGCGGCCTCCTTGTCGCTGCCAAGCCCGCTGAGCAGGACGCCGCTCCGCCTCAGCACCGCCACGTCCACCGGCGTGTCAATAAGGAAGTCCATGAGCACGGCGTAGCTAGATATTTCGTCCCCGGCCGCTGGGAAGCACTGTTCGAAGGCGATGAGGTTTCGCAGATGCGAATCGGTGTGGTCGTAGATGCTAAGGGGGGCCATGTGCATCACTCCGTCGGTGAATGCCGCTTCAAGGACGTGGGCGCCAGCCTTCTCTCTGAACTCCACGCCAGCCTTCTCGAGCTCTGTCGCACATGGGATTATGTCCAGAGGAGACCAGGGTTCTGGCTCAGGGTTCCGCTTTGGGAGGATGAAGGATCGAAACAGGTCGACTAGATGGTGGGGGGAACTCAAATGGGAGGAAGGGTCGAGGGCTCTGAGGAGCTGGTCGGAGAGAATTCTTTTAGAAGAGAGAGGAAATACATAACAAGCTTATCTTTAGGTTCTCCGTTGGCAGCTTTCAGAAGACACCAGATTTCCTGGAGAACGAAGAAGGGGAGCTGGTTCTCGAGCAACATCATGTCGTTTACGATCATGCAGAATTTGCTCCGGTCGACCGAAGTATGCTCTTCCCGCTGTTGAAGACGCTGACATTCGCTGTATTTGATTACGAGCTCTACGAGAAAGCACCCGTCGAGTGTCATCATCTCCACAAAGCTGTTGCTGTCTTTCTCTCGGATGGGATCACCGTAACAGCTTCTCACGCGGTTCTCCAGTTCCTTCATCTTCCTCAGGTAGTCCTCGAGGCTCTTGCTGCGATCCCGGTGGAGTAGGTCTCTGAGGTAACACCACTTGTGCTCCTCCATTCCTTTCAGGTGCTCCCGGCCGTAGTGGTAGGGGCCGAAGGAGATGATCTGGGGCTCGAACGCGCTTGGCTTGACATCGCGGATGCTCTTTGGGACCCGGAAGATCGTCGAGGGGTTCCCGTGGCCCTCGCCTCGCGACAGCTGTTTGACCCTCTCATTGATTGACGCCAACCAGTCGGCGTCGATCACGATGGCGGCGGCCGTGGTGCTGGTTCCCAAAGACTCTCCCACCGTCGGGAAAGAACTTTGTTGCGCAGAGATCAGACTGATATCGCCCATGACCAGATGGAGGCCCATTTCCCAAAGCGTCCACTCTTTCTCTTGTACGTTCAGCAGCAATGGGTTCCCATGCGGAGAATGGAGTCAACTTGTTCCGAAAGTCATACAATGAGGGAGCGTGTGGGATTCAGGTAGCCCTCCTTACCTTTCGGGTCAACGGATTTCTATGGTGCTGTCCTATCACGATTTTTGTAAAAAATGTTTATGCCTCTATTAGTTAACTTCACAGATTTTGAATGATTTCATAACGGATTTGTGCGGTACTTTCTTTTTTCTGTCCTAGAAAGTAATGAACGTGCAGCCCGTGTCGTGCACTGCCGTCCATTTAAAAGTCAACGTTTGATAGAATGGCCCTTTGCACACGTCTTTTCCCATATACAATCTTTTCTGTGACGTTCAAAACATCGAATTTTAGATGTCACTGGAACCAATCAATAATGCGTGTTATCCTCTTCCACTGATTTTTAATTACTATTATTGTACCTATGTTGACGTTTCCCGGAAGGCTTTGTTGTACTCTTTGGCGTCATATATTCTGTTTCTCAAGGTCAGGAAGTTTCTCATGACAGAAAGTGGGCAACGCCATATCCTAAATGGAATCTTTAGGGAATGAGAAGTCGGAAGGTTTGTAATTTATTGTATAGTATTATCCTCTCATTCCGATGACATCTCTATGTATGTAGGCAAGGTAGGCAAGTTAATCTTATTTACATACGAAGAACATCTAATATCGTTCCTTCGGGCTGGACGAATTTATCATATAGTTTCCAGGCTCAGAATATCACTTTTCTCCAACGAAAGCTATCATTGTACCAAGTTCTGACCCTACTTCTTTGTTATAGCCACTGATATATGCCATGTGGATTTATCACGCCGCCTCCGTAAACACTGCACAGTTTATCTCTCTGTTTTTATTTTTTTCTTTTTCTTTGACCGAACTTTTCAGAGGTCACCCTCTCGGGTACTTCATACACCTTATTACATTGGTCTGATAACTATCTTGAGCCAAACTTCTCAGGAGGGCACCCCTCTTCTAAGGAGGTCACCCAACTTATTCGGAGCAGCATGTCTAATCTGACAGCACTTGGTTTGATGTAAACCTTCGTGGCATGTTTATTGAGGCACATAATAAAATATTTTTTAATAAATTAATTGATTTAATAATATTAAAATAATATAAATAAGTTAATTAAGTAATATGACAATTTAATTGTAAACAAAAAGGTAAGGCGATTTTTTATCAATCAATTAGTATTTTAAGTATTACATTGGCACGTTCTTCGGAGGTGCCACGTGCGCCTCGCGGGCAGAAGGTTGGCAAGTTCTTCGGAGATGGTGCCACGTGTCCTCGCGGACGGCGAAGGGATGGCTCTCGGCAGGTTCTTCGTAGATGGCTGCCACGTTTGCCTCACAGCACGGCGGCGACGTGCCGTTCTTCGGAGCTAGACCACGTGCCTGGCGGCAGGATAACGCGGCGGTGCCTTTCAGCACATGCGGAGCGGGTGCCTCGCGGCACGCGCGGGCATACTCGGGGACTTCCCAGATATGGTGACTCTCTATTGTATCATGTTTTCCAGAGCTTTAGGGTTTGCCATGGATCCATCCTAAGTTTTCAAATTCCTCAGGTGAAAACGGCGGCTGTGGCAGTAACATGTAAGGAAAGCGTACCTGATCCGAAGTCAAAGTCTAATTATCTACACTCTCTTCATGAGAATCTCGGTGAGGTTCCAAGTAGAAGGCATACTGAATGGCCTCTGAGAGAATGTGACCAGGATTGTGGAGCAGAAACATGCTTCTACTGCTGGGCAGGATCCCCATTCCTTGGACGAGTCCTCTTCAAGAAAGTCCACAAAAGATGCATGTAATGACCAAAACTGGCAATTCTCCCCCATTTTAAGCTATATTCAGGACTTGTTCAACAAGGAATATCACCAAACGTTCAAAATGGACTTGCCTGCTTGTAGCTGCCACCATTCCCGGGAATAAACAAAACAGGAACGCCATTAAGGTTCTGCAGATGTTCATTGAAATCTATTGCTTTCCAGCCTTCATGGTACAGGAACAGCCCATACTTGCCGGCCGAAATATTTGCGGCTGTCGAGATAGGAATGTATGTCGGATACATATATGTCATCACACAACTGCTCGGAGCAGGCTTCAACAGACCGTAAAGAGCTACAAGCCCCATCCATAGAGAGAACACGACCAGGAATCCCACCCTGCATCTTGCTCTGCAGCCCTGCATTGTGCTAACAGATCCCTACTCCAAACCTACGATACCTTCCAGCGCAGAGAAACTCTAGATATTACAAAACCCACACTAATAAACCAAAACTACGGCGTCTAATCCCTCGCAGAACAAGTTATACAAACAACCCACTTCAGAATGGAAGAATCCACAGACGAAGTCGTCTTACAACACCATAAGGACATCCGCTTCCCCCAGCTCATTCCAAAAAACACCATAGTGAACATCGGAGATCAAGAAAATGTAAAAGAAAAGTAATATTTCCTGTCGGAGGGCTCGGCTGCCTCAGAGTCGGAGTGTTCATCAAGCAGGCAGCAATTAGCTGGCGATCCCGATCTCGAGGAGCTCCTGGCACCAAACGACACCCGATCCAGATCTCGGCCAGCTCATATGCAGAATTAGCATCAGATGGGCGGATTCCTCCGCTGAGAATTCACCGGCGCGAAGACCCGCCCTGGACAATGGCCATATAATCGCCGGAGGCGGGGAGGAAGAAGACCAGGCAGGAGACAAATTATAAGAACCATAAAATCCTGCGGGGGGAGGCAGGAAAATAACCGGCAGTCACCGGTGGCTACTGCGGACGATTGCGCGCGCAACGCCGACTCACCGGCAGCTCCCGGTGGTCTTCCCTGGATCCAATCCCGGCTCATTTCAAAATCCACATGCAGCTCTGCGAGGATTCTCAGGCTTCTTCATCATATACACCACCTTAACCACATAAATTTACGAAATTACCATAGAACAAGTCGTATTCCTCTGAAATCCCCCCCATCAATTTAATCCGTCCATTTCTTATCCTACGGCTCGTCTTCCTCTTACTCTAAAGCTATAGGATTTTATGCGCAATATCAGAGTGATTACTCAAATTATGCTTCAATTTGTTTTATTTCTGACCATATCTTCAATACGTTGACCATATTTTCTGACACCCACTTTGCTAAAGTTAAAGTACATGACTGATCTAATGTAGAAATTAATCATTTGACTGCTATTAGGGTTATTATCAATACATTCACAGATATATTTCCCATATGGTTTGCGTCTGTTGGGTATTTATTTATCAAGGAACAAAAATTTAATGAGCAAAAAACCCAAGCAGCCGAGTCTGAGCGCGGAGTGAGTCTGCCTAGCAATCAAGAACCTATTTCTTAAAAAGAAATTAAAAAAAAAATCAAGAACTTATTTCTCCCCACGAGATTGCTGTGCAGGGGTTCATGTTGATGTTCATGCCATGACGATGCATTTCACTTGCAGAAGAGAGATGATGCGGAAGCGTTCCTACTTGAAGCAGTTCGATATTTTTAAGCTCCGAGAATCTGGGGCAAGGCTGGCTTAATGGCGACCAGATCGAGAATAGACTGGGAGATTCTTACTCCATCGGACACCATGGAAGGAAGTTCATCAGGTCAACCCATCTGATCAGATCTCGACTGGCGTGCGGAAATGGGGTTGACCCATATTACAGGCAGGATCTGGGTTCAATGCCGTTTCAACAGGTAACAGCTTAAAGAAAGGAGCTTTATTTCGAATTCGCGGCGCCGTGGTGCGTCAGAAATTCTTGATGAAGTCGAAGATGTGGTCGGTGGTCTCAGAGGGCTTTTCCTGGTTGAGGAAGTGGCCGACTCCCTCCATCACCACCACCTCCTCCAGCAAGGGGACGAACTTCTTCAGCCCGCCCTTGTGGATGAAGTTCTGGACACCCGGTGTGTGGTAGCTCAAGTCGAGGTCACCGACGATGAACTTGGTGGGCACTTTGACCTGCGCTCCCGTCCACGGCGCCGACAGCTCCCAGTTCCTGCCCCGCACCGAAAATCAGAGAGCCATTCTGAGATGATCACGGTGCTAAACTCTAGAACAGCGGTCGATTCAGCCAAGTCACCTGTCTAGAGATCGGTAGTAGTTGATTCCCCCGGTGAATCCACTCTGCTCGAATTTGTCTGCAAAATAGCGAATATCTTCCTCTGAGAGCCAAGGAGGCAGAGGAACTTGGTGGTCGGGTGAGCCCAATAACTCCGCCGTCAAGAAGAACGGACCAGGTGTCCGATACGCGAAGAGCCTCCTGAGCACAAATTCCGTTCCTAGTTTCGCAAACAACTTCTCTGCTTCGCCGGGTTCCTGAAAACTCTCTACAATGAGGAACGGAGGACATCTACTGTATCTTCCGAGAAATTATGATCAGAATTCGTCGGAACGGCCGACATTCACATAAAAAGGGGCCGATTGTCTTCGAATTTTCGCGCAAGAACATAGGTGATGAGGATGGGAAGAGAAATTGTGGAAAGGGTGGGTTCACGAACCTGAAACCTGGCTATGTAGTGCTCGTCTCCGTAGATTGAGCGGAGGGTCTCGACCGGCTTAGCGTTGGGCTTGCGCGGCGAGAAGGCGACGCTGATGTTTACCAGCGCCTTCACTCTGTCGGGCCTGAACAGGCAGAGATGCCACGCCACGATGGCCCCCCAGTCGTGCCCCACGACGAACACCTGCGATGCAAAGCTCAATCTCTCGTGGCGTGGTTCTTTCTAGATAGGTCTTCTCGTTAGTTGATTGAAGAGGAAGGGTTCCTCGCACCTGCTCCTGGCCCAGGGCGTCGATGAGGGCGACGAGGTCGCCGACGAGGTGAAAGATGGAGTACGCCTCCACCGACGGCTGCGCGTCGGTGTCGCCAAAGCCGCGAAGGTCGGGGGCGACGGCGCGGTAGCCGCGGGCGGCGAGGCCGACGATCTGGTGGCGCCAAGAGTACCACAGCTCCGGGAAGCCGTGGATGAAGAGCACCGTCGGCCCTTCCCCCTTCTCCGCGACGTGCATGTTGATCCCGTTCACGGGCACGGTCCTGTGCGTGATCCCCTCCGTCGCCATGTCCTCCACCCGTCGACCAATTCCGAGACTACGGTAGAATCCTCTCTGCAGACAGGCCGCTGGTGGTCTGCATATAAACCACAAGGTTATTCCTCTCCGTTGCCAATGGATTTTTCTCCGAGTTCAACTGCTTCTGAAGGTGATCAGATCAATGCAATTTTTATTTTTATTTTTACCATAGAGAAATAAAAAATAACTAGATTTGATGAAATTAAAATATATCAATTTTCTTTTTTCAATTAGAACTTCGTAATTACATGTTAAGAACAACCAAGGCAAAGTCTTCCAATTATTGGCACAAGGATCCCTGACCTCTTCTCCTGGTACATTTGAGAGTCAAATCAAACGTCACTTGCAAGGCTGAAAGATTGCTTCAGTACTTGTTTCCTTCCTCTTCAATAATCCAGGACATTCATTCATTCATCCGATAGGCAACATTAAGAGAGTTTCACACATCAGTCAACCTCGAATCGTTTGCAATGTCACCACGCTCCTCAGAAGCTTTGGTTAGTCCAGAACAAGGAAATCTATCACGTTGACTTTGCGAAAACAAATTAACAGAGTAGATAAAAGCATCCTCACGTACCCGGAAACGATAAAAAAAGAGTCATCAGGCAGAAGAATCATTCATGGCAGCAATAAGTCAGCTGACATCTCTCAAAAGGGCATTTCTAATTTATCTCTAGGTATTATCTCTCATGCCTTTGACTTTTTAGAGATTTTGAGAGATCTACAAAGGCAGATGCTTTCTTTCTCATTGGGCTCGTTTTTTTCTTCTAGAATATTCTGTCGTATCATGTATGATAATGCAACACAAGAAATGTGTCTACCTTTTGACCTGCATAACTGAGAAGGTCAACAGCGTGGACCCTTCTTTTCTGAGCTTGAATGAAATAGAGCCCGAAGTTAAAAAATTCATCCTACCAGTTCAGCCCAGACGCCAAGGCTGCTATGGGCACAGCCCACTCTCCCTCTCTCACTCTCCTTCTCTGATATGATTAGATTTTGGGCAATTTTCTATAAATAGCAGATAATGAAATCGGTTGGCAAACAAGAATAGAAGAAAACGATACGAATCATAGCGAGAAAAATCTGGAACAGACTGATTGACTGAACCCATCAAAGATTTTCATCAACAAGAACCAACCGCGGCCTCAAATTTATCGGCTGGCACACAGTGAATGAATGATTCAGCAGAATCCAGAAACCTGTCGCTGAATCTATAAGAGGTGCACGCGTGGTATTATTAGTTTGGTTTGAAAAGAAAAAGGAATGAAAAGTTTACGGACCATCTAAGTTCCATGAACCAATCTGTGCCAAATACTGAAAGACCCACAGAACTCTTGGCTCTAAGAAAAAAAAAAGAGAAGGTCGGTACATTAAATGATCAAGGATCCAACCAGGTCAAATGGTATATGAAAACCAACCACACAAGTAGAATATTTCTTTCTATCATAAGAATTTCCATTCAAAGCTTTGAGTATATATTTAACCGTTCAATCTCATTAAATGAGACTTATTTAGGCGAAGATGGCTGCCATGGCCTTTAATGTACACAGGTTTTCCTACTCTCAGCTTTTTAATCGTCTTCTTCATTCTTTTCACTACCCTCACATCCAAGCAGCATGTGGAGACTGGGGGAGTGAAGAGGCCAGGAGAAACTTATTTTCTTCATAACGACAAGACCAAGGGACCAAAAAACTTGTCTTCTCAATTGCTGTGGTAACCCTTTCACTCTCCCTAATCAGTAAAGGAAGTGAAGACTAGAAAAGTCTTATAATCCTTTTTTATAGTAAATTTTATTTTAAAGAAAAAAAATCTGGTGTATATTTCAACCAAATCAAACCAGCACCAACACCATTCTAATTCGCCCTGGTAGTAATGGACTGGCTGAAATTCACTTCTCTGCACATACTCAAACTGACAATCAAGTCCTCTTCCACACCCATCTTCATTTGCCATTCACCTCTGTTGTTCAACCATGGCCACTCTCCAGCTCACTGCTCTCTAATTCGACCACATTTGATGCTGGCATTATTAATTTGCAGTAGAATAATATATATATATATATTATAAATTCTTCATCTTCTAAATAACATAAATAAGTCGTAATTTCTAGAAACATTTTGTATTTTTTGAGGTTCCTGGCTGACCCAACATCAAGTCTTCCTGATTGCCTGGATCCAATCATAGATCAATAATATCAACTAACCACTGAATCACAAAAATCATATTGCCTAGGCCAGCAGATCCCAAAACGCCTCACACATCTTTAGAGCTAGTTTTCCCAGGCCTTGTAAAATACTGAATGGTTGGCGGAATGGAAGTCGTCTGTATGACACGGTTTAACAAATCCAACTCAGTGATCAGACTGATAAAACTTGCATTTTTTTTGAGCCACATGAAAGAGAAAAAATCCAATTCATGGCTCACAAGGGTCATACTGATGACATTTAATTTTTTTAAAAAGAAATACTGATAATATTCTTCCGGAAAAAAATAAAGGAAACCTTAAAAGGAATTAACCGATTTGTCTTGCATGAATGATATTTGGGTACTCTAAGGATGACACAGCCATAAGCTAGCGTCAGCACCACAACATATTTCATCCAGACAACGACATGTTTTCAGTACAAATGTTACGTTATGAATTCCACAGCGGATATGGAATGCTAGTCTCAGTTACCCAAAAAATTCCAAGAGAAGATTGTGATTACAGAGAGGATCACGCCATCGATAGGATTAGCGTACCTTCGATGGCCAAAAACAGGAAGTAGATCCTTCCTCTTTGTTTCAACCTCACAACAGAACTATTTTCAATTTCAATTTCTCAACAGGTGAATCACAGGTGAATCTTTCGCTGCTTTGACGATCCATAGAATAGAATTGGATCTGTCAAAGAAAATGAAACATATTCATCCACAAAAGTTATGAAAACATCTTATAGACAGTTCAATTTCCGTAGAGTACCTCGAATTTCTGCCATATTTGTACCCCCCCGGAGCTAACAAGGACTTTCGGATTTGACAAGTACCAGTGAAATTTTTCATGAGTTCTCACAAAATCCTAACAAGCAGCACTGCTAGGAGAGGAGGACGAGTTTTTGGCCAGTATCCTCGCAATGAGTGATATCCACGAGCACTTCCGCATGCTCTTCACAATCACATCTAGCGCTAGAAATGTATTTTTTCTTTCAGCGGTCAAATCAAGCTTCTACATACATCCCACCCTTGAACTGGTACAGCATTCACCCGCAGTTCTTCATCTTTAGCCTGAAAAAAGGGGCCAGATCCTGTTTTTGAATTGCTGTCACATGACTCTGCAACTGAGGAAGGTAATGGTCCATGTTGAACCAGATGGCCTGAAGGAGAGTACTAAAAGGTGCTCCAAAGCCTTAGCCTTCGAATTAGCTGACCGAGAATCATGATCCACAGACCTGTGGAAGACAGCGGCAACAGCACCGGATGGTGCAGGTGCCTTTCCAGCTGCAGAAGCTGCTATACTGCTCACCGTATTAAGCGACCCGGAATTTCCATCCTTTATACTGCTGACTACTGAAAGTGCAACAGGTGGAGGAGGAAGGACCTGGTGGTCCTTCGTGCTTGTTGAGGTAGATCACCACGGCCTTGAGAGAGTAGGCACAAGTGAAGGTCCATCACTGTGAGAAGTCTGTGTCTGGAGGACAGCACTACCACCAAAGGAGACAAGACACAGATATCACATGTTCCATAGGATGAAACAGCTGCAATCCACTGACTATAATGGCTAAAACAGATGTCCTCAATGACCTGGAACAGAAAATTATGCAGATATTTAAATAATGATTGGGAATAAAAAGCTAAACCATACGATATTACAAAATATTGATTCTTACAGCTGTTGATATCCCACGATATAGCTTGTATAGATGGGCGTGCGATGTAGCCCAATCATAGTAAGAGGAGCTTGTACCATTTGGTACACAGTTTGGCATTATCTGGAAGACATTTATATTGTTCCCGTGCGCAGAAGCAGTCACCAAAAGAGTACTACTAGGATCAAAACATAGTGCAGATATCGGAAAGAGTCAAGAGTAACAAGATATCAAAATCGTTGGAAAGGGCCAGTGATGTGCATCTGGTGGAAAAGATTTCGACTGAAAGGTACAGGTGACATGATTTACCATTCCCGCATTATCTACTTCATTCAGCTGCGTCGCAGATCCAAGTCTACCAGTTTTCCTGCCAAAACTTGATGATGTAGGGGAGTTGGATCCATCGGGTAAAAGATCCTGATAATCTTTGGAGAATTTTTTGTATCCCATGTCGTCCAAATTGATAATTCCATCCGCTCAACTGTTTACTGGACTCCATTACATAACGAGCAACTAAGCTTCCACTGCTAGGTGACGTTGATGGGCTAACGCCAGGAGAGGTTGTAAGATTTTGAGTGCTCAGGCGTCCTGAATTTGGCCAGAGAGGATTGTTGGAAGCATAAGCTAACCATCTCGGACCAACAGCAATTGGACAAAGGGCAACATTTGTCCCTACTGGTCCTTGCATTGGATAAGTAAGAACACTGAATTTATTTCGAGTGTCACAGCATCAAAACAATATATCTGTCATAAAAAGCAATACATCAGTGCCCCATACAAAAATCAACTATTTAGGTTAAATCCCAAAACATAATGCGAACGCCAGTTATAATCTATATGTTTTGATGGTATGTAGATCATTCACTGCTTACTTGTGCTGCAAGAGCCACAACAACCACTCGAGGACTGCACCGAGCAATGTAAACAGGCGATCGAATCCTTAGAACATGCACATAGCTGTGAGACCTTGATGAGAAAAATCGAACTACAGTTGGGGTGGAGATGCAATCCACTTGCTGAGGAGCATTACTGGTCTCCCTTACCAATGCACTCAAGTGGCTACCTTGGGCCATATTCGAACCATTGGTTTCTAAACCTGCAACAAGCAACAACAAAGGATGGGATGTTGTAAATCCGTCAGTACCATCGGACCTAGCTGGGACTGGTAGCACCTGTAAGAAGGTGACTGGACCATCACGCTTTGAGGCCAGCTCATGGAGATTTGATGCATCCTCGACATCAAGAACTTGAAAGCCATTGGCATAGCCAAGTAGCAAAGCATGCCTGAAGCAAGTAGAACTAATTTGTATCTTATCAAAGCCAACCCATAATACCTGTTCAAGAAACAAGTAAAAATAAACTTTAATCCGTGAAAATTTAACAAATAATTGAAACGTTCACAAAAATGAAATGGTACGTCTACAAAAACATTGCAATAAAAGAACTAGCTAGGATGAGAGTTCAAATAATCAAGAAAGAGCTGATCCCTCTTTCCTAATTATTTTTCACCCTTATTACGTAACAATTTTACCACTCATAGTACATGTCAGGCTATGGCACTAACAACAAATGATTTCATAGATACTTCAAATTGGATTTCATGCCACGTAAAATAAAGAGAATGGTCTTTATTAGTAGTCATACGGCTGGTTTGGTCAAGCTTTTGTGAGAAATATATGACATGGTTTTTCACCCTTGTTATGTAAAATTTTACCACTCATAGATACTTTAAATTGGATTTCATAATTACCCCCATATGCCACAAAATAAAGAGAATGATCTTTATTAGTAGTCGTACCGCTGGTTTGGTCAAGATTTTATGAAAAACAAATATATGACATATTTTTGTCATCGGAAGCAAAGTATGTGAGAAGTATATCAACATTCTTCATTAGCATACATACTACTAGTTTGGTCAAGATTTTATGAAAAAAAAAAATATGACATGATTTTGTCATCCAAAAAAAAGTATGTGAGAAGTATATCAACATTCTTCATTAGCAGTCGTACCGCTCGTTTGGTCAAGATTTTATGAAAAAAAAAATATATGACATGATTTTGTATTCGGAAGCAAAGTATCTGAGAAGTATATCAACATTCTTCATTAGCAGTTGTACTGCTAGTTTGGTCATGATTTTAAGAAAAACAAAATATATGACATGATTTTGTAATCAAAAGAAAGCATGTGAGAAGTATATCAACATTCTTCATTAGTAGTCATACCACTGGTTTGGTCATGATTTTATGAAAAAAAAATCTATGACATGATTTTGTATTCGGAAGGAAAGTATGTGAGAAGTATATCAGCATTCTTCATTAGTAGTCGTATCGCTGGTTTGGTCAAGATTTTATGAAAAAAAAAATATGACATAATTTTGTAATCAAAAGAAAAGTATGTGAGAAGTATATCAACATTCTTCATTACCAGTCGTACCGCTGGTTTGGTCAAGATTTTATGAAAAAAATATATATGACATAATTTTCTAATTAGAAGCAAAGTATGTGAGAAGTAAATCAACATTCTTGATTAGTAGTCATATTGCTGGTTTGGTCAAAGATTTTATGAAAAAAAAATATATGACATGATTTTGTCATCAAAAGCAAAGTATGTGAGAAGTATATCAACATTCTTCATTAGTAGTCATACCGCTCGTTTGGTCAAGATTTTATGAAAAAAAATATATGACATGATTTTGTAATCAGAAGCAAAGTATGTAAAAAGTATATCAACATTCTTGATTAATAGTCATATGGCTGGTTTGGTCAAGATTTTATGAAAAAAAAATGTATGGCATGATTTTGTAATCAGAAGTAAAGTATGTGAGAAGTATATCAACATTCTTCATTAGCAGTCGTACTATTGGTTTGATCAAGATTTTATGAAAAACAAATATATGACATGATTTTCTAATCGGAAGCAAAGTATGTGAGAAGTATATCAACATTCTTCATTAGTAGTCGTATCGTTGGTTTGGTCAAGATTTTATGAAAAAAAAAATATATGACATGATTTTGTAATTATAAGCAAAGTATGTGAGAAGTATATCAACATTCTTCATTAGTAGTTGTATTGCTGGTTTGGTCAAGATTTTATGAAAAAAAAATATATGACATGATTTTGTAATTAGAAGCAAAGTATGTAAAAAGTATATCACCATTTTTCATTAGCAATCGTATCGCTGGTTTGATCAAGATTTTATGAAAAATAAATATATGACATGATTTTGTCATCCGAAGTAAAGTATGTGAGACGTATATCAACATTCTTCATTAGTAGTCATACTGCTGGTTTGGTCAAGGTTTTATGAAAATAAAATATATGACATGATTTTGTAATCAGAAGCAAAGTATGTGAAAAGTATATCAACATTCTTCATTAGTAGTCGTACGGCTAGTTTGGATAATATTTTATGAAAAAAAAATATATGACATGATTTTTTCATCGAAAGAAAAGTATGTGAGAAGTATATCAACATTCTTCATTAGCAGTCGTACCGCTGCTTTGGTCAAGATTTTATGAAAGAAAAATATATGACATGATTTTGTAATCAGAAGCAAAGTATGTAAAAAGTATATCAACATTCTTCATTAGTAGTCGTACGGCTGGTTTGGTCAAGATTTTATGAAAAAGAAAATGTATGGCATGATTTTTTAATCAGAAGCAAAGTATGTGAGAAGTATATCAACATTCTTTATTAGCAGTCATAACGTTGGTTTTGTCAAGATTTTATGAAAAAAAATATATATGACATGATTTTGTAATCATAAGTAAAGTATGTGAGAAGTATATCAACATTCTTCATTAGCAGTCGTACTACTAGTTTGGTCAAGATTTTATGAAAAAAAAATATATGACATGATTTTGTCATAAGAAGGAAAGTATATGAGAAGTATATCAACATTCTTCATTAGCAGTCGTACCGCTGGTTTGGTCAAGATTTTATGAAAAAAAAATATATGACATAATTTTGTAATCAGATGCAAAATATGTGAGAAGTATATCAACACTCTTCATTATGAGTTGGCTGGTATTTTCTTGATATTGTGAGAAATATACGACATGAGTTTGTCTTTAGATGAAAAGCATGTGAAAAATACGTCAACAGCCATTTATGAAGAGTCTTCATTAGCGGTCGTATGACTGGTTTGGTCATGATTTTGTGAGAAATATGTGACATGATTTCGTCATCAGACGGAAACCATGTGAGATATATACCAACAGTCTTCTTTAGCAGTCGCACGGGTGGTTTTGTCATGATGTTGTGAGAAATATACGACATGATTCCGTTGGTAACGCCTTATATTAGCAGTCGGGCGGTTTTCATGGCGGCAGCCATACATACATCAACAGGGCGCGGCGCTTATCCTCCGGCGGAGGCAGAAGAAGGCCAGCAGGCGGTAGGCCAGCGCCATGGCCAGGAGAATCCACACCTCCTCCACGCCGCCGGCGAGGTTCACGGTGTCGAACGACGGCGAGCTCTGCAATCGCCGGCAGCCCCCCGGACCCCCGCACTCGTACGGCTCGTCGCCGGAGTACTGCGCCTTCAGCATGAGCCGGAAGCCGAAGTGCATGAAGGAGACGTACTTGAGCCACCGCATGAAGATGGGGATGTGCTGCGTGAACGGAAAACAGAAGAAACGCCATCGGAGGGCCCGTTTGGATTCTGGGAATAACTGGTTGGGAGGAGGAGATGAAGGGATCACCTGAACGTAGTAGCCGCCGGTGAGGATGAAGAGCATGAGGACCAGGGAGGCCATGAGCCCGGCTCTCTTTATGCTGAGAATGGCGGCACCGAAGAGCTCCCCAGCTCCCTGGGCATGGGGATCAAGTCAAAGGGCATCGTGATCTTTTCGTATAAATTTGCTAATTTTGAACTGGCCAAACAGATTCATGAGACATCTCAAGGATTGCAAACTTAGCCTGCGGCCACCACCTCAAAGCCCAGACCCTAAAAAGATGAGCAGAGATAATGGTACAGGATCTTCTCAACATAAAGTCCACACAGAGGTAAACCTTGGACCTTAAACCCTAAACATGTCCAGATATAAGGTCACTTTCAGCACTCTTTTTAAACCATAATCGCCATCCCGGGCAGGTAAAAGGAGATCAAATGCGGAGGATTTTACTGAAATGAAGTCGTTTACAGATGTAAAATCATAAGCTACTAACCGTAAACCATATTCGGGGATAAAAACACCTCGGACACTCTTTTTGTGACCTATTCTCAAACCCTAAATCACCTTCACATGGAAGAACGGATTGAGAATAAATAGAGCAAAGACCTAATTCAGATTTTACCTGGCTTGTGATCACAATAAGGAGCACCGATGCTAACATCGAGAAGAAGCAAGGAACGGTCCTCTTGAAGTCAGCCATGAAGTAGATGATGACCATGAAGATAGTGGGGTAGAAAACGTGAGCCACCATGTCGCAGAGGGTACTGCACACGTAGTACACACTGAGCCTGTACATGTCCGCCTTCCTCTCCTTCACAAGGTATGACTTCTCATACGGGAAGACGTACACCGCCCCAAAGAGGGATGCTGACGTCCAGAATATGCAGATGTAGAACATCAGACCTATCTGAATCAAGAAGAGGGAGGTCCTCAGATCCAGAGATAGAATAAATAGTGGGATTTAGTCCGTATCCGTACTCAGTAGGGATTTTATCAATTACAAATCTTATTCCAGATTGAGGAAATGGTGATCTGACAAAAGGCTCTTTCCAAAAGAAGTACGGAGGAATAAAAGTGGCGAAATATTAGATCTACTAGACGTCCTGCTATCTCTGTTCTTCACTCAAAACAGCAAAGGGTCAGCAAGACAGCCCTCCCATTTCCGCCCATTTAGATCGTCATGACATGTTATAAAAGATTTCCGCAGCTGACCACACTTCCTCTAAGGTATGGATCTCTTGAACCTTCAGGAAAATTGATTTTGATGACGGTTTTAGAGACATAATAATCGGCCTAAGGAGAAGTTTACCTTCAATAAAGTTTGATCGATGGGAGTTTACGATAGTCTTATGAAGACTAATTGCATTGGCTAATACCGCCAGACATAGACTTCTATTAAGACGAGCACCATAGTTCTCTAATATCCGATGTCAAAATCGAGACAAAAATAACGACTTTTAGAGTATTAAATCGAGAAACATACAACCTGGTCTAATTCCACAAATCATATTTGTGTGTTCGTATCCAATGAGAGTTTAGGGCATTTATGAGGTAAAATCCTTAATCGATCCGAGGTCTGATTGAGATTGGCACCATCGATCCAAATTTCTTACCGATCAATTATCGATACATTTGAAACAGCGAATCTGATCATAAGTCCAATGCTCCATCCCAGCATCCCTCTGGTTGAAATGATATTCTGATATGATACGGAAAGTATTCGCAACTATAGGTACTTGAAAGAAGTCAAATTTCCGAGCGATTGAAGAATCAGAGGAAACTTCGGAATGTAGAACATTGGGCATTGTAAACTCAAGAAGCTTCGAAATTAAGAGTAAAAGGGTCAGAGAGAGATTTAGTGTTTGTCACCTGATCTCTAAGCTGGGCTTCAGTTTCTATCTTGGATTTCCACCAAAGGAGGCCTAAGAGAACTGCAACGCCAATAGCTTGAAGCAGTCTAAGCTTGTCTAAGTAATCTGAGCATCTCTCTCTAAAAGTTCTCTTGGAAAGTATCACAAACTGCTCCGCACAAGTCATTGTCCAATCCTTCTTGAGCTGGATTGCCAATTGAAGATGCCTCGGTGCTTTGGCTCTTCGGTGATTCTCTTCTTTCTCCCCGGGTTCCAACTCGCTCTTATACTTTCGTTGCAAGAACTAGAAAGACTATAAGTCTCAGCTGAACGAAGAAAAAAGTAATAAAAGAGAACTAATATTTTAAAGGGAACAATACCCATTTGATGGAATTGATGAAATCCTCTCTCTCTCTCTCCCCCTCTCTCCCTCCCACCGTTTCAATCGCGAAAACCCGATGATTTAAGAAAAAACTGTTTCAGACGCTGTTCCTTTGGTAAAATTCCTTAAAACCCCTGTGTCCCCCCCCTCTACCTGTATCTGTATATATACATATACCCCTACCCTAGGCTTTATAGTATGCCCATCTTAAGTATGATTGAATGAGGTTACCTTTACTATATCATGTCCAATTTCTTCCGAATCGGAGGAACTTTGCAAGGCCTCCGGGATATTCATATCGTGCACATTCCCGGTGGCCAAATCAAGCAGAAATTCCGCAGGGTTCATCGCCAGCTGTGGGACGAAACCCAGTGACGAGAAGTACTGCATGCTGTTGCTAGCTTCACCGTAGTACATCGGATGACCATCGGATATTAATAGGAGTTTATCAAACATATGGAATATCCTGCTTGAAGGCTGGTGAATCGTCGTTATGATCGTCCTTCCGGCCTGGAAAATGATGGTTTAGAAAAATACTCATGAACCACTCATAACTATCTATGGTTCATCTGTCTATGGTTTACGATCTCGGTACCTTGGCGAGTCTTCGAAGAATCTGGAGGAGCCTGTTCGCAGAGGCTGAGTCAACGCCTGATGTTGGCTCATCAAGTAAGAGCAACGAAGGATCGACGAGAATTTCATAGCCAATGCTGGTTCTCTTCCTCTCTCCTCCAGATACGCCTTTAACGAATCCTCCTCCGATCCTTGTATTACGGCATCTGTAACACGGGTTTCTTGATGCACTTAATTTAAGATAGATTGAAATTCCGATCATTAGGAAATTCATAAAAGAAACATCTTCTATCATTGAAAGATAATGTGTTCGATGCTTCTTCAAGCATGTTCTCTAGTGTTTTTTCTTTCTGTAGATATGACCCTTGGCGATATTTCATGGAGCTGACCTCTCTAGACCCAGTTCCTTGAGGATTAACTCTGCCCTCTGGAGCTTTTGTTGGCGGCTCATATTTGTAGGCAGCCTCAGAAATGCAGCAAAGACGAGGGTTTCTTGGACGGTCAGCTGAGGGAAGAGAATATCATCTTGTGTCACGAATCCAATCCTGTGTATCAGATCAGGTGTTTTAACGGGCGAAGGCATAAGGCATAGGTCATGATAAAGAGGGAATGGGGAGACGGAGGGACAGAGAAATAGACATGGAGACAGATAGATCGCGAGCGAGCGAGCGAGAGAGAGAGAGAGAGAGAGAGAGAGAGAGAGGCCACTTGCCTTCTCTTAAGGGCGCTGCTATATGGAATATCATTATAGGTGATGCTCCCTTTGACGTTATCGCTCAGCCTTCCGGCGACGATCTTCAACAACGTTGTCTTGCCGCTGCCAGACGGACCCATCAGAGCCAACACCTCACCCGGGCCGACGCTCCCCGTTATCCCCTTCAAGATATGCCTGCGATCGCTCATCTGGGAGGCAACAGTCCTCACCGCCGCCCACACAGGGTCCCTGGGATGAAGCCCCACCGTGTACTCGACGTCCTCGAACTTGGCATCACCAAAACCAGAGATCCTCTTTGCCCATCACCACCATCCGGACGGAGAAACTCAAGGAACTCTATAAGAGAATGCGTACACGTAAACACATATACCTTGAGAAAAATCGGGAGAGGGTTGCTCTTGAACACGGGAGAAGATCCACTCTCAACGTCCATCCTAAGATCCACGGGCCTCTCGAAGCATGGCTTTGGGACGGAGACTTCTTTCTCTGACCGGAAGTTGTAGCTTCTCACTGCCCCCATCCCCGCCATGGCCGGAATGGCCAGCTGCGCCTCTCTCTCCCCCTCATCGACGATCTCCATCGCCCGCTGGAGGAACGGAAGCTTGGATGGAGGGGAAAGTCTGCGTTTCCGCCATATCCATGCTTATCTGAACTTTAAGAGGGACGGGAGAACCACTCTGCACCGAACTGCGATCCATCAAAAGCTTGCCGAGAGCGTCATTGTTCGGACGTATCTCGGGTTCTGGTGCAGTTCGGTTGGTCACAATCTTGTCGCGTCAGTCCCCATGAAAAAAGCTTCCTTAGGGAATTTCAAGTCGTAATCCTTTTCTTTCTCATTAAACTATACTAGAGTAATGGCTAGAGATATGAGTTTGATCTCGCCACACCCTTTTTATTCTTCCCCCATAGGTTCCCCAATCTCAGCACCACTGTCCCTCCCACATCCACCCCAGCGAGTCCTACCTCTCAGCCTCTTCCCTTCCCTCGTCTTTCTTTTCCAAAGGGGCTGCCCTTGGACTTCATAGGGGTACCATCTAAGCCTCTTTTGTGAATTTTTCTGAGTGCATTTGTTCTATCTACGCCTTGGAAAGAAATGACTGCGCCAGAGTAAGACTTCATAGGCCGAACGCTTGACCTAAGCTGGTTTATTGCAAAATGTGAAATTTGAAGACAAACCTGACTTGAATATATTGCCTTTCAAAATTAATTTTCAACCTTTTCTATTTATAATATTTTTATTTGATTATTTTTCCAAATTTTAATTTTTTTTTAGTATCATCCAGAGACATGCATGCCTGATGCGGTAAATTTAAGGTAGTAGGAAATTTTTCGATAACCTTATAACCGTGTGAGTATAATGGGCCTTGTCAGTGGCTATATGTTTAATTTTCCTTTTAATTACACAGTTTTGGTCATATTTTTCTTATTCGGGCTGAAACTTAGGTCAATAACGCTTTGACAAGCTAACGTAATTCACATCGTCAATTCAGACCTGAATCCCCTGTGAAATCGTCCACCGCCCAAATTGGAGAGAACTGATCAAATTATGCCAAGGCAAAGACGTCTAATAATTTTCTCCCATGGGATGTTGTGGAGGAAGAATATGACCAATATCACCCCGACTGGAAGAAAAACTACTAAGTGGACTCCAATGGGATGAACTGCCGGATCAACTTGAGACCAGAATGAAGATGGGGATCGACGTCAGCACCGTCCAAGACCAATGTCCCTACATGATCCTACGTATAAAGATATGATTTCTCTAGGCTGCTGTCTCCAGTGTTACAACTGCACCAGGAGAATAGGAAACCTTTTCTTTTTCCACATACGCCACTTGACATGGTGGGCTACGCGCCGATCAAAATTTATCAACTTGGGTCGTGATTAGCTAGCCAATCAAGAGGGGGGAGGGGGGAGGGGGCAGATCTGATTACAGGATTGGATCAATCGACTCCTCACAAATTCTTTCCAATTCGGACCCGGATTTGCAATGGTTGATCCCATCACTCACTCAGCGGATTGTATACCTAACGTTTAAAACTGGTATCCGATGCATGATCGATCCCCCATGCAAGGTCGTAGGCTGCATAATCGTACGTGGTTGCCGCTAACTCATGCACGGAACTGTGAAAATTCCGATGCATCGCTCACATGGGTGCCAAGGAAGGTTGTTTCAACATTATGACTAGGGAAGATTGCCCAATTAACATGGTTTTAGTAAAATAAAAAGTATCCGGCTTTACGAGAGGATCAAAGCCGATAGAGAGATGAACCGTTTACCGAGTCTACTTCTCCAGGATGTGTTGAGAATGAACATATCGCATGATTGCAGGGGCCCCGCCCCCGTCAATAACACGCACAATTCAAAGCAGAAAGAACAGTTTGATCCAGGTTTTGTGGGCAGGTTCTTGTCCGACACAACGCGACTGCTCTCAACGATTCAGAGTCGCAACGCCGAAAAACAAAGAATGGATAAAACAAAACAAGCCGTTGTAATATTTTCCTGTCGCCTGTTAAGAAAAAATGAAAATCTCTCCCTGGTGATCTAAAACTCGACGTTGAACTTGTACTGCGCCGACTTGATGCCGACCTTCTGGTTAGGCGCGAGGCTGTCGACGACGAGCGAGCACATGACGGACACCGTCATCTTCCTCAGGTCCACGGCCCCGGCCAGCCGCAGCACCACCGGCACCTTCACGTACACCTCCAGGGGGATCCTACCCGAGCGGCGGCTCTCCATGAGCGCCTGCTGCACCCCGCTACCCAGTGCGCTCTCCCCGCGCAGCAGTACCTCGATTGTGGTGGTGTTCTGGTGGCCCTGGAAGAAGGCCGGCAGCTCCCCGGCGCACAGCCGTGCGCCGCGGTACGCCACCGCCACGGAACCGCCCGAGCCATAGGCAATGGCGATGCGCGCATTGGGGTTCTCGGCGCGCACGCTGGCGTGGAGTTCGGTGCGGAGGGAGAGGTCGGGGAGGACGTCGAAGGCGCCGACGTTGAGGTGGGAGACGGTGTAAGACGGGGACTTGGGGTCGACGGCGAGGAAGAGGAAGAGGAGGGAGAGGAGGAGGGCGAGGAGGAGGGATAGGAGGCAGCAGCAGAAGAGGGCGGCGCAGCCGCAGGAGCAGGCGCCGCCGCCGCCGCTGGCCTTGCTGGAGTAGTAGCGGGGGAGGTTGCGGCGGCCCGGGGGGGGTTGAAGGGTGCCGTTGCCGACCTCGGAGAGCATGACGTACCTCGGCGGACCCGGTTGGCCATAGGCCGACGGGTCCATGGCGTGCGCCCTGTGCTGGTGATAGTTCATCAATGGCGGATGAGAGAAAGCAGGGGAAGAATGGCGAGAGAGAGAGAGAGAGGTAACGGAAAGGACCCTCCTCCCGTCTGAAGTGGGGCTCAACATGTGTCCAGGAAGGGATGGCAGTGGTTTCGCGTACAAGTCTGTTGCCGAGGAATGGACCACAGTTTGCAACGGGGCCGAAGACCCATTTTGGCTCCCTCTCTCTCTCTCTGTCTCTCTCTCTCAGAGGCTAGGACTCTTCTAAACCGTTAGAAAAGGAGGTCATTCCAAACGACGTAGGAAACGTGAAATAAATATCTCTACCGGGTTCTCAGCAACAGCGTTATAGAAAACCTTCGATTCCATTTGCATCAAAATATTTAAACTTTTACCATAAAATATAACGGAAAATAGTATTTTTTATTCATTTGCTCGGAAAAATTCATATTCATCTTCACATCCCTCGCTCGTTATTTTTTCTTTTGGCGAATTCACTTAGAAACCCTGAAAAATTCGACTTAGAAAGACGTCTCGAGATTAAAAAAAAAACCTAAGAAATTTTTTGATGCAAAAAAAAAAAACTGATAATCTTCTGTCCACCATGAAAAGGGTCTCAGGGGGTAGTCAGGGGTTCAAAATGGGATTCATTGAGTGATTGACGGCAACTATGATGGGTTTCTTCTAATGGTAGGAGGTTTCTGCGGGTTTACTATTAAATCTAGCAAAAAATGTGGGCTTTTCCTTAATTGAGAGAGTTGTAATGGGTTTGGAACTAAGAAGCCCCTTTGATTTCTGCCAGCGAGTAAAGAGTGATGATCAGTTTCATCCATGTGTAAGAAAGAAAAATCCCCCTTCATGAGAAAATCAGGGATACACAAGCAACAGATGAAGAACAAAAACCTCAAGGCAAGGGGTTTTTCTTTTTGTCAGATCTTTATAGTTGCACCACTGTTCTTATAAGATGAGCAACTAAATTTATCACGAGTCAAACAAGATGTAAAGCTGATAAAAAAAAATCAATTATAAGAAGCATAAATTTAAGATCGCCAATTCATGATGAACAGTTGATTTCCTCAAAGAATTAGTGAGGAAAGGACATAAATCCATAGACCAAACAAAAAGAGATCTTAACCCATCGTCAGACTAGTAATGGGATCAGCATTTAAAGGTTGCCTAGTTCAACTTCACATGAGTGGACTCCAGAATTCCGTTTAGTGTTGTTCAACCAAGAAGAGCAACAACCCAGTCAAATCCTTCAGTGAAAAGGATGCTGTCGTCCTTACCACAATAGGGTGAGTGTAATGGTATTGATGAGCCGCCTGTTAATAAGCCATCGCCAATAAGTATAAGGGATGAATATTGCAGCATTTTCCAGTTGAACGTGGTTGAAACTTCAGCCATACAATGCTCTCCATGGCTCTTGCGACCTCGATTTCTCTCTCTCTATCCAGTTAGTCTTGCCCTTGGAGAAGCTTAAACCAGTGCAGTTTGCCAAGAACTCTCCAATCCCATTTACTCCCTGCAAAGAAAAACCCTGGTTAGGTGTCTTGTGAGGTCGCAGATGCAGTGGCAATAACTGGACAAACTGCTGTAGTGGAGCAATCACAGATACTCCTGCTAATCATTCAACGGGAGTTTCCGTTGTGAGAAGAGGACTTTTTAAAAATATATAATATCCGAGGACAGAATTTCATGACTTAATTATACTTGATTTTTAAAATCTGTTCCAGGCCCATGAAAGGCAAAACCATGAAATAGAGGATGGTGTTTAGTGCGCATCTGATTATCCTAATCATTTTTTTTTTATGAAACCCAGAGAGACTCCTAGTCACCATTACAAAAGCCCCCGGAGACTTGCAGAAGGCCAAGGCATACTTTCCCCATTTTCTTTCATTCCATTAGTGTAGGACAGGAGATCTCACATCTGATTGGTTCATGAATTGGTAAAATATTAAGAAGTTATTTTTCTTGAAATCTATGGCTGTGTTTTCTGATAGCCATGATAGCTGGTATCTATTTCCTTGAACATTAATGACTCAGTTTTTGAAGAACATGATATCTCTATGACTGCTACCGACTTACTATGAATGCTAGAAAAATGGATGAACTAGGGTAAAAAGTTATAAAACCTTTTCGCTAGATTTTGACGAACGAGATATCTCTAAGATACGTCTGCGACTAACTTACCCACAAAAATTATGAATGGTTGAAAAATGAATAAACTAGGGTAAAAAGTTGTAAGTCTTATAGGCTAGTCTCTCCTATCTAGACAACCTCAGAGTATTCGCCATCTGATTGTCGTGCTGCTCTTCACTATTAGTCAATGCCTCTCTCTAAACTATGCTCCATCCTGTCAAGGTGCTAGTTAAAAAGTGGTTACATTAAAGTTTTGAGTTTAGAGCCGAAAGTAGAAGTATGATGCTGGAAACGGATGGTATGGATCTAGTTATCTGTTTCTGCCTGTCCCACTATACTGTTATGAAGGAAGGTCCCCCAGTAAGATTACCTCTTCACAATACAGACAACCTTACATACATCTCTAGCTTCTCCAAAGGCACCCTTACCTCTCAAATATTATAACAAAACTCAATATCAGAACAAAGTTGAGCTGGATATGGCTGCGATAGCAGAAGTTATCTTCTTTTGGTGGTAATTCTTACTGCCTCTTTGGTTCCAGTGATGTTCCTCTAACTTCTACAAGGGCCAAATTCCTCTACTTCATCATCTCCCTTTAGCCACTATTTATGATCATTTAGTCAGCGTAAAGAATGAATAACTTTAAAACGTTTTCCAAAGTTAGAAACAATTTCTGTTCCCAGACTAATTCAGGCTCCAAAGTCTAAATTCTCTACCCAAATAATATTTCCGCCAGAAGGAATTTTCCCTAGATCTAATAGAATACCAGAAAAATGTTTGAGATTGAGTGACAGGGATCTTTTCGCCTCTTGTTCTACATTTACATGTTGTCCGGCCGGTGGATAGAGCGGTTTCCGTGATTTGCTCCGACCTACTAATGGATGCGATTTATAGGTCGGGGTCTAACATTCAGTCATGGTCCATCAGATTACTTAATAACGTTGATCATTTTACATAAAAAACACAATAGAATTAGCTTCAAGGAAACTAATATAAATGGATTCTTACATAAACCGCTTGTAAAACTGCTAGAGAAAAGTATCTGTGTCTGAAACTAATTTCATTTCTAGCTGTCAATTTCATTGAAAAACATAAAAAAAGATAGCCTCATGAAAAAATTATTCTTGGAGAAGCATAACAAATAAAATCAATGTTGAAAGCAAAAGAACACTTTCTATCTTCGGAAGTGTACCTTTTTCTCAAAATACTTCGAAATATTTTACAAATAGAAGAGCTCCTACAAAATAGAGAAAATAAGTACCTGAATATCCTCGGCTTTAGCAGATATATCTGGTTGGCCAATACTTGTACCAATTAGAAGGGAAGGAATATTTAACACCCGAATCATCTGCAGTAAGCAGGCCGATGTTTCACAACTGAGCCGCAATGACGAAGGAGGTTTAGGGATCCCGGACAACATAGCCTGAGTTGTGTCGGTCACCAGGCCTATTTCAACACCAAAAATAGCAACTCTATTGTCAAAGAGCTTTGGTTTCTTAGGCTCCTGACTGATCTTCAGCGACGGCTGAAAGATGGGAACTACGATTATCGGCAGTTCCGAGGAATTTTCTGATATAACTGTTGCCAAGATCTCATTCACAGCGCATGCAGCAACTGGTGGCTCAAAATTTGGCACGAGTATGATTAAGACCTACAGTGAGGGACAAGAGTGGAAGATTCTCAACAACCAATCCATCACATATAAAAATGGTGAACGAATTCAATCTCCCACAGAACGCTAGGCTTAGTAAGGAAATCCACATCTCCACCATCTCCGCCCAGAGTAATAAATTAAAGGAGAAGAGTAATCAATTTCCGGAAGTTTCACGAGAATAATGGAAGCAAACGGGATAAAGGGTCGGAGGGAGGTGCCTGAGGAGAACCGCAACGATCGTTGAAGTGAATCAGAGAGCAAGACACTCCAGGATCCTTAACACCGTAGTTCTCCAGCGAGAGCTGGAGGCTTGACTGTTCTCTGGATCAAAAAAAGAGAGACAAAATGAGGGCGTCGAGCGACGAAGAAATTTAGCAAAAAACCTTCAACAAGGTCCGAATCGCTCAGAAGGAAGACGAGTTATCACCTTGAGAGGTCAGAACCTGGCCTCACGCTGAGACCGTCGGAGATGACAGCTCCCAAACCGCCCTCATCACCGATGAGGATGACGACCTTCCGGGCGACCCTCATCTTCCCGCTCCTTGCTCTAACCCTGTACCGAGCTCAACGAGGATGGAGAGGAGGAATCTGAAAAATATAAGCCAAAAAGAGAATCAATAACCGAGATCTCCCTAAGGTAACCAACCAGATGATGCCACGAACCCAGCCTGGCGTCCATTGGGAGATCGGACGGTGGGAGGCGCCCCTATGCGTTGTTTTATTAATTTTTTTGACCATTCTTGGGAATTGAATAATTAATCGGCACACTGATCATGTCTCCTTTTTCGTCTTAAAATCTTATGAAATTAAGTTTAAATAAAATTGTCGAAAAATTGAATTCTAAAAGTAGAATAAAACTCCTTATTTGCGACTACCCCATAGTGACCCACATGCCAATCATCTCCCCCTCTCTCTCCCTCTCTCTCTCTCTCTCTCTCTCTCTCTCTCTCCCCCTCTTTCTCTCTCTCTCTCTCTCTCTCGCTCGCTCTCTCTCTCCCACACACACACACATTGGAATGGTCTGCGGAATTGGGGTCAGATTGGCTACATATAATGGATGAATAGGAAAAAAAAAAGAATTATGCGTCTTTATCCAAACTAATTGCCTAATAGGTAATGAGAAAGGAAAAATGGAACCAAATATAATCAAGTGCATAAGATTGAAGGCATATTTTTGCAAAATAGTGATTATGCCTCTTTATCCTTAAATTAAAATTGATAGAAAATGAATAAGGAAAAAATGTGATCACAAAAAATCCAATACATAACGTTTGAGACAGATAAAATGTCCAAATAGACTATAGAAGGCCACTCATTTTGCAATCTTTCTTATAAAATCATATGTTTTAAAAGTTATGGGTAGTTTTAATAATTCACACCATTATTACTGAAAAATACTATACATTATGTTATGACTTGTGTGCACCCTATGTTAGTCATTGGAGACTTATTTGCGGCTTATTTCATTGTAACATTAAATTTCTTTGTAGAGACATAAGAGAAAGTCTATATCATAATAGGGACGAAATTGAACTGCAATATTTTTTGTGTCAGAAATTTGATTTTATCACCCATAACTCTTTTTGAAGTAGGTCAATAATGTACTAATTTTAAAATAATAAATATAGTTTAACTATTTTATCTATCTTCATATTGTCGGTGGTGGCATTAATTGCATTACACTCTAGGAAATTGAATGTTTTTTAGAAAACCCAATTTTTAAACACAATATTGCTACATTAAAATTGTATTTTTTAAAGTATTCAAGAGATTATTATATGCACACGCAAAAAAATTCTTTTTTCCTTCTGATGCAAAGTCTTGATGTTGCAAAATATTCTTGTAACCTTAAGGAGGTGATGGACTAATGAGGATGCCATCCAAGACTTGGGAGCTACAAGATAATAAAGCAAATGTTGGATAATTTGGTGACAAGGCATGCAAGAGGGTTCCAACATTTGAGCCCCAGATTGAAGATCATACAGCTTAGGAGATGGTGAATAGGCTTGGTGGCATCAAGGTGCAAGAAGGAGAGAAAATGTTGCATTGCTTCATTAACAGTTAAGTGACATTACTGAGAATCTTAAGACCTATATTGGTACGAATCACGGCTCCAAAATCGGGTAGTTAAAGGTAAATTCCAGTTGGGCAGCAGTCAGGTAACCGTTTTGGGGGTCCTAAGCTGTATAAGTTTCCAGGAATATTACTCACACTGTCATGCCGCACAACCATTTGCTAGCACAAGATTATCTCCTTCATCCAGTACACCAGCCGGTAGGTGCCATCGTGAGCCATTGATTTGGACAAGTGGTGTTGCCCTAGGAGCTTTATGTCTAAGTAAAGGTGATGACAACTTGGGGAGGGCCAAGAAGTCAGAGTGACTGTTTCAAACATCAACTGGGGAAGTGGCGAGCAGTGAAGTCTCCAGTGGGTATTTCTTAACTATGACCACACTCCAGCTCCATAGAGTTGGGGTAGAACCGGGAAGCCATGCAGAACACGAAGGATTATTTTTCAGTCCCCTCAAACCGTCTAGCTACGCAACTGACTGCGTATGACGTCAAGAATGTCTCCTTCGTGTTGTATTAAGTGGGTTACGAGTGACTGTGCACGATGTATTGATAAAAGCAGTGCTAGCTTCAGATCTCTCAACAGCTTGGGGGGATCTCGGATGACTGTTTGAGAAGGATAAGGTGTTGAGAACTAAGAAGCCAAAGTAACTGATTCATATGCAAGCTAACGAGGTGGAGGAGGATGGATCATCGGGCGTTTTCTTGTGTAGAACACACTCGAGCTCCATTGAGATCTTTCAGGAGAGTTAGCAGTAAATGGGGTACAACTCATCTGCCAGGTCCGGTGATCCATGACAAGTTTTAGAATGTACTTAAAGCAGCACGTATAAATTTTCTATTTAATGAATACTATCCTGATATTTAAATGAATACATGAATCATATCCGTGGATTTGTAATTTTCATAATTACTGCCGAAGTAGAGACTGGGTGGAGAAGTATTAAAGTCAAAAATTCAACGGTGGCAGGCAGCATTTACTCCTGGGGCCCTAGTTCTGTTTAACCAGGTGGAACAATTGTACAGGGGTTTCACATGCTGCCATGTCGATTGATTGGACACCCTACATGATTACAAGCATTCTCTCCGTTGGGTGCAATTTCTTCATTTCTGCTAACGCTTGCCAGGGCGATCTTCACCGTGCTCTCCTACGAGGAGTCCACTTTGACACAAACTCGACCCTTTGCTTAACAACTGTGCTGCTGAGGTCCCCTTCAAGGAGATCGATTTGCGGTCAACCTGTTGAGGACAGATCAATGAAATAATCGGGATCTGATCATCGTGCCCAAAAGTTTCCGATCTGATTTTAAGGGGATTTCAATAGAAGAGTTGTTCAGTTGGATCCCCCTTGTCTGTCGCCGTTTGCACTGTCATCAACGTTGCTGCCACAGTCCCGGGGTCACCCTGGTGGCTTTGCAAAGTCCTTTCTGTCTACTATTTCGAGGACCGCAGGCACTAATCCGCGGCTACTGCAGGTCGTCGTTGCCGATAATTTCATCATGTGATACTTTACTAAAGTGATATATCATTAAAAAAAAAAAATTAAATTCCATCCCAAATTAATCTAATCCTCTACACTTTTAAATACCTTATTTGGGTCTTTTTCTCGACCAAATTAGGATTTTGTACAGAATGTTTGATCTGAAGCTCGATCTAATCCTGTACATCTTAGGTCCTGTATGCTCTTGGAAGAGGAGGTAGAAAGAACCATTGATGCATCATATTCCGCGCTCCTCTTGTTTCTTAGAATCTACCAATTTTAATTGATTTCACATGAATATTGCTATATTAGATCGGACTCAATGCCGGGTGGGGCCTGCCCTTGACCTAAAGGTCCGAATCTTTACGGTGAGTTATTCACTTGCATTCAAATATTAGGAGCCTTCTATTTATTTCGCTGACCCGGATGAGATCCTTCAGCGAGATCAACCTGTACTTTTCCTCCTCACTCTCATAATCTTAACTATACGTCCGGGTGGGAAGATTTAAGGGCAGACATCGGTGGTCAGCGTTTAAGACACGTGTCTTCGTGAAGCATTTTTTATTTCATATAGTTTTGAAAATAAGCACTGCACTTTGTGCGAAGCCACAGCACCGAGGCATCTTCAATTGGCAATCCAGCTCAAGAAGGATTGGACAATGACTTGTGCGGAGCAGTTTGTGATACTTTCCAAGAGAACTTTTAGAGAGAGATGCTCAGATTACTTAGACAAGCTTAGACTGCTTCAAGCTATTGGCGTTGCAGTTCTCTTAGGCCTCCTTTGGTGGAAATCCAAGATAGAAACTGAAGCCCAGCTTAGAGATCAGGTGACAAACACTAAATCTCTCTCTGACCCTTTTACTCTTAATTTCGAAGCTTCTTGAGTTTACAATGCCCAATGTTCTACATTCCGAAGTTTCCTCTGATTCTTCAATCGCTCGGAAATTTGACTTCTTTCAAGTACCTATAGTTGCGAATACTTTCCGTATCATATCAGAATATCATTTCAACCAGAGGGATGCTGGGATGGAGCATTGGACTTATGATCAGATTCGCTGTTTCAAATGTATCGATAATTGATCGGTAAGAAATTTGGATCGATGGTGCCAATCTCAATCAGACCTCGGATCGATTAAGGATTTTACCTCATAAATGCCCTAAACTCTCATTGGATACGAACACACAAATATGATTTGTGGAATTAGACCAGGTTGTATGTTTCTCGATTTAATACTCTAAAAGTCGTTATTTTTGTCTCGATTTTGACATCGGATATTAGAGAACTATGGTGCTCGTCTTAATAGAAGTCTATGTCTGGCGGTATTAGCCAATGCAATTAGTCTTCATAAGACTATCGTAAACTCCCATCGATCAAACTTTATTGAAGGTAAACTTCTCCTTAGGCCGATTATTATGTCTCTAAAACCGTCATCAAAATCAATTTTCCTGAAGGTTCAAGAGATCCATACCTTAGAGGAAGTGTGGTCAGCTGCGGAAATCTTTTATAACATGTCATGACGATCTAAATGGGCGGAAATGGGAGGGCTGTCTTGCTGACCCTTTGCTGTTTTGAGTGAAGAACAGAGATAGCAGGACGTCTAGTAGATCTAATATTTCGCCACTTTTATTCCTCCGTACTTCTTTTGGAAAGAGCCTTTTGTCAGATCACCATTTCCTCAATCTGGAATAAGATTTGTAATTGATAAAATCCCTACTGAGTACGGATACGGACTAAATCCCACTATTTATTCTATCTCTGGATCTGAGGACCTCCCTCTTCTTGATTCAGATAGGTCTGATGTTCTACATCTGCATATTCTGGACGTCAGCATCCCTCTTTGGGGCGGTGTACGTCTTCCCGTATGAGAAGTCATACCTTGTGAAGGAGAGGAAGGCGGACATGTACAGGCTCAGTGTGTACTACGTGTGCAGTACCCTCTGCGACATGGTGGCTCACGTTTTCTACCCCACTATCTTCATGGTCATCATCTACTTCATGGCTGACTTCAAGAGGACCGTTCCTTGCTTCTTCTCGATGTTAGCATCGGTGCTCCTTATTGTGATCACAAGCCAGGTAAAATCTGAATTAGGTCTTTGCTCTATTTATTCTCAATCCGTTCTTCCATGTGAAGGTGATTTAGGGTTTGAGAATAGGTCACAAAAAGAGTGTCCGAGGTGTTTTTATCCCCGAATATGGTTTACGGTTAGTAGCTTATGATTTTACATCTGTAAACGACTTCATTTCAGTAAAATCCTCCGCATTTGATCTCCTTTTACCTGCCCGGGATGGCGATTATGGTTTAAAAAGAGTGCTGAAAGTGACCTTATATCTGGACATGTTTAGGGTTTAAGGTCCAAGGTTTACCTCTGTGTGGACTTTATGTTGAGAAGATCCTGTACCATTATCTCTGCTCATCTTTTTAGGGTCTGGGCTTTGAGGTGGTGGCCGCAGGCTAAGTTTGCAATCCTTGAGATGTCTCATGAATCTGTTTGGCCAGTTCAAAATTAGCAAATTTATACGAAAAGATCACGATGCCCTTTGACTTGATCCCCATGCCCAGGGAGCTGGGGAGCTCTTCGGTGCCGCCATTCTCAGCATAAAGAGAGCCGGGCTCATGGCCTCCCTGGTCCTCATGCTCTTCATCCTCACCGGCGGCTACTACGTTCAGGTGATCCCTTCATCTCCTCCTCCCAACCAGTTATTCCCAGAATCCAAACGGGCCCTCCGATGGCGTTTCTTCTGTTTTCCGTTCACGCAGCACATCCCCATCTTCATGCGGTGGCTCAAGTACGTCTCCTTCATGCACTTCGGCTTCCGGCTCATGCTGAAGGCGCAGTACTCCGGCGACGAGCCGTACGAGTGCGGGGGTCCGGGGGGCTGCCGGCGATTGCAGAGCTCGCCGTCGTTCGACACCGTGAACCTCGCCGGCGGCGTGGAGGAGGTGTGGATTCTCCTGGCCATGGCGCTGGCCTACCGCCTGCTGGCCTTCTTCTGCCTCCGCCGGAGGATAAGCGCCGCGCCCTGTTGATGTATGTATGGCTGCCGCCATGAAAACCGCCCGACTGCTAATATAAGGCGTTACCAACGGAATCATGTCGTATATTTCTCACAACATCATGACAAAACCACCCGTGCGACTGCTAAAGAAGACTGTTGGTATATATCTCACATGGTTTCCGTCTGATGACGAAATCATGTCACATATTTCTCACAAAATCATGACCAAACCAGTCATACGACCGCTAATGAAGACTCTTCATAAATGGCTGTTGACGTATTTTTCACATGCTTTTCATCTAAAGACAAACTCATGTCGTATATTTCTCACAATATCAAGAAAATACCAGCCAACTCATAATGAAGAGTGTTGATATACTTCTCACATATTTTGCATCTGATTACAAAATTATGTCATATATTTTTTTTTCATAAAATCTTGACCAAACCAGCGGTACGACTGCTAATGAAGAATGTTGATATACTTCTCATATACTTTCCTTCTTATGACAAAATCATGTCATATATTTTTTTTTCATAAAATCTTGACCAAACTAGTAGTACGACTGCTAATGAAGAATGTTGATATACTTCTCACATACTTTACTTATGATTACAAAATCATGTCATATATATTTTTTTTCATAAAATCTTGACAAAACCAACGTTATGACTGCTAATAAAGAATGTTGATATACTTCTCACATACTTTGCTTCTGATTAAAAAATCATGCCATACATTTTCTTTTTCATAAAATCTTGACCAAACCAGCCGTACGACTACTAATGAAGAATGTTGATATACTTTTTACATACTTTGCTTCTGATTACAAAATCATGTCATATATTTTTCTTTCATAAAATCTTGACCAAAGCAGCGGTACGACTGCTAATGAAGAATGTTGATATACTTCTCACATACTTTTCTTTCGATGAAAAAATCATGTCATATATTTTTTTTTCATAAAATATTATCCAAACTAGCCGTACGACTACTAATGAAGAATGTTGATATACTTTTCACATACTTTGCTTCTGATTACAAAATCATGTCATATATTTTATTTTCATAAAACCTTGACCAAACCAGCAGTATGACTACTAATGAAGAATGTTGATATACGTCTCACATACTTTACTTCGGATGACAAAATCATGTCATATATTTATTTTTCATAAAATCTTGATCAAACCAGCGATACGATTGCTAATGAAAAATGGTGATATACTTTTTACATACTTTGCTTCTAATTACAAAATCATGTCATATATTTTTTTTTCATAAAATCTTGACCAAACCAGCAATACAACTACTAATGAAGAATGTTGATATACTTCTCACATACTTTGCTTATAATTACAAAATCATGTCATATATTTTTTTTTTCATAAAATCTTGACCAAACCAACGATACGACTACTAATGAAGAATGTTGATATACTTCTCACATACTTTGCTTCCGATTAGAAAATCATGTCATATATTTGTTTTTCATAAAATCTTGATCAAACCAATAGTACGACTGCTAATGAAGAATGTTGATATACTTCTCACATACTTTACTTCTGATTACAAAATCATGCCATACATTTTTTTTTCATAAAATCTTGACCAAACCAGCCATATGACTATTAATCAAGAATGTTGATATACTTTTTACATACTTTGCTTCTGATTACAAAATCATGTCATATATTTTTTTTCATAAAATCTTGACCAAACGAGCGGTATGACTACTAATGAAGAATGTTGATATACTTCTCACATACTTTGCTTTTGATGACAAAATCATGTCATATATTTTTTTTTCATAAAATCTTTGACCAAACCAGCAATATGACTACTAATCAAGAATGTTGATTTACTTCTCACATACTTTGCTTCTAATTAGAAAATTATGTCATATATATTTTTTTCATAAAATCTTGACCAAACCAGCGGTACGACTGGTAATGAAGAATGTTGATATACTTCTCACATACTTTTCTTTTGATTACAAAATTATGTCATATTTTTTTTTTCATAAAATCTTGACCAAACCAGCGATACGACTACTAATGAAGAATGCTGATATACTTCTCACATACTTTCCTTCCGAATACAAAATCATGTCATAGATTTTTTTTTCATAAAATCATGACCAAACCAGTGGTATGACTACTAATGAAGAATGTTGATATACTTCTCACATGCTTTCTTTTGATTACAAAATCATGTCATATATTTTGTTTTTCTTAAAATCATGACCAAACTAGCAGTACAACTGCTAATGAAGAATGTTGATATACTTCTCAGATACTTTGCTTCCGAATACAAAATCATGTCATATATTTTTTTTTTCATAAAATCATGACCAAACCAATGGTATGACTACTAATGAAGAATGTTGATATACTTCTCACATACTTTGCATCCGATTACAAAATCATGTTATAGATTTTTTTTTCATAAAATCATAACCAAGCTAGCGGTACGACTGCTAATGAAGAATGTTGATATACTTCTCACATACTTTGCTTCCGATGACAAAAATATGTCATATATTTGTTTTTCATAAAATCTTGACCAAACCAGCGGTACGACTACTAATAAAGATCATTCTCTTTATTTTGTGGCATATGGGGGTAATTATGAAATCCAATTTAAAGTATCTATGAGTGGTAAAATTTTACATAACAAGGGTGAAAAACCATGTCATATATTTCTCACAAAAGCTTGACCAAACCAGCCGTATGACTACTAATAAAGACCATTCTCTTTATTTTACGTGGCATGAAATCCAATTTGAAGTATCTATGAAATCATTTGTTGTTAGTGCCATAGCCTGACATGTACTATGAGTGGTAAAATTGTTACGTAATAAGGGTGAAAAATAATTAGGAAAGAGGGATCAGCTCTTTCTTGATTATTTGAACTCTCATCCTAGCTAGTTCTTTTATTGCAATGTTTTTGTAGACGTACCATTTCATTTTTGTGAACGTTTCAATTATTTGTTAAATTTTCACGGATTAAAGTTTATTTTTACTTGTTTCTTGAACAGGTATTATGGGTTGGCTTTGATAAGATACAAATTAGTTCTACTTGCTTCAGGCATGCTTTGCTACTTGGCTATGCCAATGGCTTTCAAGTTCTTGATGTCGAGGATGCATCAAATCTCCATGAGCTGGCCTCAAAGCGTGATGGTCCAGTCACCTTCTTACAGGTGCTACCAGTCCCAGCTAGGTCCGATGGTACTGACGGATTTACAACATCCCATCCTTTGTTGTTGCTTGTTGCAGGTTTAGAAACCAATGGTTCGAATATGGCCCAAGGTAGCCACTTGAGTGCATTGGTAAGGGAGACCAGTAATGCTCCTCAGCAAGTGGATTGCATCTCCACCCCAACTGTAGTTCGATTTTTCTCATCAAGGTCTCACAGCTATGTGCATGTTCTAAGGATTCGATCGCCTGTTTACATTGCTCGGTGCAGTCCTCGAGTGGTTGTTGTGGCTCTTGCAGCACAAGTAAGCAGTGAATGATCTACATACCATCAAAACATATAGATTATAACTGGCGTTCGCATTATGTTTTGGGATTTAACCTAAATAGTTGATTTTTGTATGGGGCACTGATGTATTGCTTTTTATGACAGATATATTGTTTTGATGCTGTGACACTCGAAATAAATTCAGTGTTCTTACTTATCCAATGCAAGGACCAGTAGGGACAAATGTTGCCCTTTGTCCAATTGCTGTTGGTCCGAGATGGTTAGCTTATGCTTCCAACAATCCTCTCTGGCCAAATTCAGGACGCCTGAGCACTCAAAATCTTACAACCTCTCCTGGTGTTAGCCCACCAACGTCACCTAGCAGTGGAAGCTTAGTTGCTCGTTATGCAGTGGAGTACAGTAAACAGTTGAGCGGATGGAATTATCAATTTGGACGACATGGGATACAAAAATTTCTCCAAAGATTATCAGGATCTTTTACCCGATGGATCCAACTCCCCTACATCATCAAGTTTTGGCAGGAAAACTGGTAGACTTGGATCTGCGACGCAGCTGAATGAAGTAGATAATGCGGGAATGGTAAATCATGTCACCTGTACCTTTCAGTCGAAATCTTTTCCACCAGATGCACATCACTGGCCCTTTCCAACGATTTTGATATCTTGTTACTCTTGACTCTTTCCGATATCTGCACTATGTTTTGATCCTAGTAGTACTCTTTTGGTGACTGCTTCTGCGCACGGGAACAATATAAATGTCTTCCAGATAATGCCAAACTGTGTACCAAATGGTACAAGCTCCTCTTACTATGATTGGGCTACATCGCACGCCCATCTATACAAGCTATATCGTGGGATATCAACAGCTGTAAGAATCAATATTTTGTAATATCGTATGGTTTAGCTTTTTATTCCCAATCATTATTTAAATATCTGCATAATTTTCTGTTCCAGGTCATTGAGGACATCTGTTTTAGCCATTATAGTCAGTGGATTGCAGCTGTTTCATCCTATGGAACATGTGATATCTGTGTCTTGTCTCCTTTGGTGGTAGTGCTGTCCTCCAGACACAGACTTCTCACAGTGATGGACCTTCACTTGTGTCTACTCTCTCAAGGCCGTGGTGATCTACCTCAACAAACACGAAGGACCACCAGGTCCTTCCTCCTCCACCTGTTGCACTTTCAGTAGTCAGCAGTATAAAGGATGGAAATTCCGGGTCGCTTAATACGGTGAGCAGTATAGCAGCTTCTGCAGCTGGAAAGGCACCTGCACCATCCGGTGCTGTTGCCGCTGTCTTCCACAGGTCTGTGGATCATGATTCTCGGTCAGCTAATTCGAAGGCTAAGGCTTTGGAGCACCTTTTAGTACTCTCCTTCAGGCCATCTGGTTCAACATGGACCATTACCTTCCTCAGTTGCAGAGTCATGTGACAGCAATTCAAAAACAGGATCTGGCCCCTTTTTTCAGGCTAAAGATGAAGAACTGCGGGTGAATGCTGTACCAGTTCAAGGGTGGGATGTATGTAGAAGCTTGATTTGGCCGCTGAAAGAAAATAATACATTTCTAGCGCTAGATGTGATTGTGAAGAGCATGCGGAAGTGCTCGTGGATATCACTCATTGCGAGGATACTGGCCAAAAACTCCTCCTCCTCTCCTAGCAGTGCTGCTTGTAAGGATTTTGTGAGAACTCATGAAAAATTTCACTGGTACTTGTCAAATCCGAAAGTCCTTGTTAGCTCCGGGGGGGTACAAATATGGCAGAAATTCGAGGTACTCTACGGAAATTGAACTGTCTATAAGATGTTTTCATAACTTTTGTGGATGAATATGTTTCATTTTCTTTGACAGATCCAATTCTATTCTATGGATCGTCAAAGCAGCGAAAGATTCACCTGTGATTCACCTGTTGAGAAATTGAAATTGAAAATAGTTCTGTTGTGAGGTTGAAACAAAGAGGAAGGATCTACTTCCTGTTTTTGGCCATCGAAGGTACGCTAATCCTATCGATGGCGTGATCCTCTCTGTAATCACAATCTTCTCTTGGAATTTTTTGGGTAACTGAGACTAGCATTCCATATCCGCTGTGGAATTCATAACGTAACATTTGTACTGAAAACATGTCGTTGTCTGGATGAAATATGTTGTGGTGCTGACGCTAGCTTATGGCTGTGTCATCCTTAGAGTACCCAAATATCATTCATGCAAGACAAATCGGTTAATTCCTTTTAAGGTTTCCTTTATTTTTTTCCGGAAGAATATTATCAGTATTTCTTTTTAAAAAAATTAAATGTCATCAGTATGACCCTTGTGAGCCATGAATTGGATTTTTTCTCTTTCATGTGGCTCAAAAAAAATGCAAGTTTTATCAGTCTGATCACTGAGTTGGATTTGTTAAACCGTGTCATACAGACGACTTCCATTCCGCCAACCATTCAGTATTTTACAAGGCCTGGGAAAACTAGCTCTAAAGATGTGTGAGGCGTTTTGGGATCTGCTGGCCTAGGCAATATGATTTTTGTGATTCAGTGGTTAGTTGATATTATTGATCTATGATTGGATCCAGGCAATCAGGAAGACTTGATGTTGGGTCAGCCAGGAACCTCAAAAAATACAAAATGTTTCTAGAAATTACGACTTATTTATGTTATTTAGAAGATGAAGAATTTATAATATATATATATATATTATTCTACTGCAAATTAATAATGCCAGCATCAAATGTGGTCGAATTAGAGAGCAGTGAGCTGGAGAGTGGCCATGGTTGAACAACAGAGGTGAATGGCAAATGAAGATGGGTGTGGAAGAGGACTTGATTGTCAGTTTGAGTATGTGCAGAGAAGTGAATTTCAGCCAGTCCATTACTACCAGGGCGAATTAGAATGGTGTTGGTGCTGGTTTGATTTGGTTGAAATATACACCAGATTTTTTTTCTTTAAAATAAAATTTACTATAAAAAAGGATTATAAGACTTTTCTAGTCTTCACTTCCTTTACTGATTAGGGAGAGTGAAAGGGTTACCACAGCAATTGAGAAGACAAGTTTTTTGGTCCCTTGGTCTTGTCGTTATGAAGAAAATAAGTTTCTCCTGGCCTCTTCACTCCCCCAGTCTCCACATGCTGCTTGGATGTGAGGGTAGTGAAAAGAATGAAGAAGACGATTAAAAAGCTGAGAGTAGGAAAACCTGTGTACATTAAAGGCCATGGCAGCCATCTTCGCCTAAATAAGTCTCATTTAATGAGATTGAACGGTTAAATATATACTCAAAGCTTTGAATGGAAATTCTTATGATAGAAAGAAATATTCTACTTGTGTGGTTGGTTTTCATATACCATTTGACCTGGTTGGATCCTTGATCATTTAATGTACCGACCTTCTCTTTTTTTTTTCTTAGAGCCAAGAGTTCTGTGGGTCTTTCAGTATTTGGCACAGATTGGTTCATGGAACTTAGATGGTCCGTAAACTTTTCATTCCTTTTTCTTTTCAAACCAAACTAATAATACCACGCGTGCACCTCTTATAGATTCAGCGACAGGTTTCTGGATTCTGCTGAATCATTCATTCACTGTGTGCCAGCCGATAAATTTGAGGCCGCGGTTGGTTCTTGTTGATGAAAATCTTTGATGGGTTCAGTCAATCAGTCTGTTCCAGATTTTTCTCGCTATGATTCGTATCGTTTTCTTCTATTCTTGTTTGCCAACCGATTTCATTATCTGCTATTTATAGAAAATTGCCCAAAATCTAATCATATCAGAGAAGGAGAGTGAGAGAGGGAGAGTGGGCTGTGCCCATAGCAGCCTTGGCGTCTGGGCTGAACTGGTAGGATGAATTTTTTAACTTCGGGCTCTATTTCATTCAAGCTCAGAAAAGAAGGGTCCACGCTGTTGACCTTCTCAGTTATGCAGGTCAAAAGGTAGACACATTTCTTGTGTTGCATTATCATACATGATACGACAGAATATTCTAGAAGAAAAAAACGAGCCCAATGAGAAAGAAAGCATCTGCCTTTGTAGATCTCTCAAAATCTCTAAAAAGTCAAAGGCATGAGAGATAATACCTAGAGATAAATTAGAAATGCCCTTTTGAGAGATGTCAGCTGACTTATTGCTGCCATGAATGATTCTTCTGCCTGATGACTCTTTTTTTATCGTTTCCGGGTACGTGAGGATGCTTTTATCTACTCTGTTAATTTGTTTTCGCAAAGTCAACGTGATAGATTTCCTTGTTCTGGACTAACCAAAGCTTCTGAGGAGCGTGGTGACATTGCAAACGATTCGAGGTTGACTGATGTGTGAAACTCTCTTAATGTTGCCTATCGGATGAATGAATGAATGTCCTGGATTATTGAAGAGGAAGGAAACAAGTACTGAAGCAATCTTTCAGCCTTGCAAGTGACGTTTGATTTGACTCTCAAATGTACCAGGAGAAGAGGTCAGGGATCCTTGTGCCAATAATTGGAAGACTTTGCCTTGGTTGTTCTTAACATGTAATTACGAAGTTCTAATTGAAAAAAGAAAATTGATATATTTTAATTTCATCAAATCTAGTTATTTTTTATTTCTCTATGGTAAAAATAAAAATAAAAATTGCATTGATCTGATCACCTTCAGAAGCAGTTGAACTCGGAGAAAAATCCATTGGCAACGGAGAGGAATAACCTTGTGGTTTATATGCAGACCACCAGCGGCCTGTCTGCAGAGAGGATTCTACCGTAGTCTCGGAATTGGTCGACGGGTGGAGGACATGGCGACGGAGGGGATCACGCACAGGACCGTGCCCGTGAACGGGATCAACATGCACGTCGCGGAGAAGGGGGAAGGGCCGACGGTGCTCTTCATCCACGGCTTCCCGGAGCTGTGGTACTCTTGACGCCACCAGATCGTCGGCCTCGCCGCCCGCGGCTACCGCGCCGTCGCCCCCGACCTTCGCGGCTTTGGCGACACCGACGCGCAGCCGTCGGTGGAGGCGTACTCCATCTTTCACCTCGTCGGCGACCTCGTCGCCCTCATCGACGCCCTGGGCCAGGAGCAGGTGCGAGGAACCCTTCCTCTTCAATCAACTAACGAGAAGACCTATCTAGAAGGAACCACGCCACGAGAGATTGAGCTTTGCATCGCAGGTGTTCGTCGTGGGGCACGACTGGGGGGCCATCGTGGCGTGGCATCTCTGCCTGTTCAGGCCCGACAGAGTGAAGGCGCTGGTAAACATCAGCGTCGCCTTCTCGCCGCGCAAGCCCAACGCTAAGCCGGTCGAGACCCTCCGCTCAATCTACGGAGACGAGCACTACATAGCCAGGTTTCAGGTTCGTGAACCCACCCTTTCCACAATTTCTCTTCCCATCCTCATCACCTATGTTCTTGCGCGAAAATTCGAAGACAATCGGCCCCTTTTTATGTGAATGTCGGCCGTTCCGACGAATTCTGATCATAATTTCTCGGAAGATACAGTAGATGTCCTCCGTTCCTCATTGTAGAGAGTTTTCAGGAACCCGGCGAAGCAGAGAAGTTGTTTGCGAAACTAGGAACGGAATTTGTGCTCAGGAGGCTCTTCGCGTATCGGACACCTGGTCCGTTCTTCTTGACGGCGGAGTTATTGGGCTCACCCGACCACCAAGTTCCTCTGCCTCCTTGGCTCTCAGAGGAAGATATTCGCTATTTTGCAGACAAATTCGAGCAGAGTGGATTCACCGGGGGAATCAACTACTACCGATCTCTAGACAGGTGACTTGGCTGAATCGACCGCTGTTCTAGAGTTTAGCACCGTGATCATCTCAGAATGGCTCTCTGATTTTCGGTGCGGGGCAGGAACTGGGAGCTGTCGGCGCCGTGGACGGGAGCGCAGGTCAAAGTGCCCACCAAGTTCATCGTCGGTGACCTCGACTTGAGCTACCACACACCGGGTGTCCAGAACTTCATCCACAAGGGCGGGCTGAAGAAGTTCGTCCCCTTGCTGGAGGAGGTGGTGGTGATGGAGGGAGTCGGCCACTTCCTCAACCAGGAAAAGCCCTCTGAGACCACCGACCACATCTTCGACTTCATCAAGAATTTCTGACGCACCACGGCGCCGCGAATTCGAAATAAAGCTCCTTTCTTTAAGCTGTTACCTGTTGAAACGGCATTGAACCCAGATCCTGCCTGTAATATGGGTCAACCCCATTTCCGCACGCCAGTCGAGATCTGATCAGATGGGTTGACCTGATGAACTTCCTTCCATGGTGTCCGATGGAGTAAGAATCTCCCAGTCTATTCTCGATCTGGTCGCCATTAAGCCAGCCTTGCCCCAGATTCTCGGAGCTTAAAAATATCGAACTGCTTCAAGTAGGAACGCTTCCGCATCATCTCTCTTCTGCAAGTGAAATGCATCGTCATGGCATGAACATCAACATGAACCCCTGCACAGCAATCTCGTGGGGAGAAATAAGTTCTTGATTTTTTTTTTAATTTCTTTTTAAGAAATAGGTTCTTGATTGCTAGGCAGACTCACTCCGCGCTCAGACTCGGCTGCTTGGGTTTTTTGCTCATTAAATTTTTGTTCCTTGATAAATAAATACCCAACAGACGCAAACCATATGGGAAATATATCTGTGAATGTATTGATAATAACCCTAATAGCAGTCAAATGATTAATTTCTACATTAGATCAGTCATGTACTTTAACTTTAGCAAAGTGGGTGTCAGAAAATATGGTCAACGTATTGAAGATATGGTCAGAAATAAAACAAATTGAAGCATAATTTGAGTAATCACTCTGATATTGCGCATAAAATCCTATAGCTTTAGAGTAAGAGGAAGACGAGCCGTAGGATAAGAAATGGACGGATTAAATTGATGGGGGGGATTTCAGAGGAATACGACTTGTTCTATGGTAATTTCGTAAATTTATGTGGTTAAGGTGGTGTATATGATGAAGAAGCCTGAGAATCCTCGCAGAGCTGCATGTGGATTTTGAAATGAGCCGGGATTGGATCCAGGGAAGACCACCGGGAGCTGCCGGTGAGTCGGCGTTGCGCGCGCAATCGTCCGCAGTAGCCACCGGTGACTGCCGGTTATTTTCCTGCCTCCCCCCGCAGGATTTTATGGTTCTTATAATTTGTCTCCTGCCTGGTCTTCTTCCTCCCCGCCTCCGGCGATTATATGGCCATTGTCCAGGGCGGGTCTTCGCGCCGGTGAATTCTCAGCGGAGGAATCCGCCCATCTGATGCTAATTCTGCATATGAGCTGGCCGAGATCTGGATCGGGTGTCGTTTGGTGCCAGGAGCTCCTCGAGATCGGGATCGCCAGCTAATTGCTGCCTGCTTGATGAACACTCCGACTCTGAGGCAGCCGAGCCCTCCGACAGGAAATATTACTTTTCTTTTACATTTTCTTGATCTCCGATGTTCACTATGGTGTTTTTTGGAATGAGCTGGGGGAAGCGGATGTCCTTATGGTGTTGTAAGACGACTTCGTCTGTGGATTCTTCCATTCTGAAGTGGGTTGTTTGTATAACTTGTTCTGCGAGGGATTAGACGCCGTAGTTTTGGTTTATTAGTGTGGGTTTTGTAATATCTAGAGTTTCTCTGCGCTGGAAGGTATCGTAGGTTTGGAGTAGGGATCTGTTAGCACAATGCAGGGCTGCAGAGCAAGATGCAGGGTGGGATTCCTGGTCGTGTTCTCTCTATGGATGGGGCTTGTAGCTCTTTACGGTCTGTTGAAGCCTGCTCCGAGCAGTTGTGTGATGACATATATGTATCCGACATACATTCCTATCTCGACAGCCGCAAATATTTCGGCCGGCAAGTATGGGCTGTTCCTGTACCATGAAGGCTGGAAAGCAATAGATTTCAATGAACATCTGCAGAACCTTAATGGCGTTCCTGTTTTGTTTATTCCCGGGAATGGTGGCAGCTACAAGCAGGCAAGTCCATTTTGAACGTTTGGTGATATTCCTTGTTGAACAAGTCCTGAATATAGCTTAAAATGGGGGAGAATTGCCAGTTTTGGTCATTACATGCATCTTTTGTGGACTTTCTTGTATAATAATACTTCAACGGGATTAGAGGCTCTTGGAATGTTGCAAACATAGATGGCTTGAAGGACTGTTGTACCCCGTGATCACATCTTTTCCCTTCAATTTTTTTTCCAATGCAATGGAAGAATGTAACCTTCATTGAAAAAGTCAAAAAACAGATGCCCTATTGCAAGTGGTTCAAAGAAACATCCTCTTTAAGCATCAAAGGGCTATGATTTTTGACCTATCTGAGGGTCACAGTGCTTCCTGTTAGATAAACAAAGCCCTAGTTTTTGAGTCGTAATGAGACTTGCAGTCTACCGTCCTAAAGAATCAAAATATTTACATGCATTCAACCAGAATGAGCCTTCATCCCATGCAGATCCAAATGCTCAATAGTCTGTTGCCAGCTTTGGGTACCAAAAGCAGAGTCTAGAGGCCACACAAAATAATATAAATAAGCCAATGTGTACACAGTTACAGCTTCATTACGAAAGGAAAAAAAATGAAATTCAATGTGTTTATTCATCTTACACAACCTGTAGAAATCATGCTGAAAGGCAATGTTTCTTGCTTACTTTCCTTTTTCTTCCTTTTTTTGCTTGATTCACTAATTTACTTGAGGGACAACGCCTCTTTTACATCAGCATTTTCTCTATTACTTTATTTATTTTTATTTCAGATGTTGCACAGACACCCTAGCCTCCCTCAAATGAGAGACAACGATGGACTGTTATAATTTATGCATGTGCTCCTACAATATTCATAAAATGAGACTATATATCCGTTCCCTCATTATCATAAACATTGCTCTTGAAAACTTTTGCAATATCGTCACTCAGTACTTTTTGCTCCTACCCAGTGGAGTAAAATCCATTAGTGTTATTATGCATTTTCCTTGCATCAAAATATTCCAATTCCTTAAGAATTCATCTCTTCTAATGTCTTTCTAAACCATTATGTTTCCATTTTTAGCATTTTTTTATCCCTTTTTTATAAATTTGAAACTTAAAGATAATTTCCTGTTAAAATTGAGCGGATCACATTCAAGTGTACAACCAACATCCACTTTCATTGTCCTCAATGTATTCAATTTCCAAATGATTTTTAAGATTTTAATATTTAACTTTTTTGAAGACTTAAAAAACCATAGCGTTTATCCTCTTTAAAATCCTTAGATGTTTGTAAATCATTTACAAACACAGATATAATGGACAACATCAAGACAAGCTAGATGCATATCCATTTCGAAGATTTCAATTTTGTTTTTGAAACATTTTTTATTATTTAGCACCCAATTCATGTAAAATTTCTCCAGTTACTGGGCTCGCATCCTGATTAATGCGAAGTTGATAAGGAAGGCTTGATATTGGGATTTGAGGGTGTTTGAATGGAAATTTTCAGGTTGAGCACCTGCTCAGTGTCATTTTCTGCTAGAGGGGCGGTTATAAACTTTCACAATTGAGGGTACTGGCTAGGGTCAAACCATAGGTGCTTCCTAGAACTTGTACAATATAGGAGAATCATGCTAAATCCAAATTCAAGGGGCAGTTCGTCGCATTGGGCTGTGACACATTGCTGGGGCGTTGGTAGGTGAGGGATGAGCAATACCTTCTTTCATATTTTTGGTGTGAGCTAGGTAGTTAATAAGTTTTCACTGCCAAGTTGGTAGCTTATATTGCTTTTGAATAGGAGCATCCTGGGGTTTGGGGGGTTGGTTGGATGTGGGGATTCTTGAGAACTCATACACACGACCTGTTTTTCTCTGACTTTTTATTGGGACTATTGACTTGAAAAAAAATGATTATCCAATTGTCGTTTGGCTTGAAAACCCAATGTGCTGTATCTCATGATAGTCAAACCATATCGGATTGTCAGCAAATCATGTTGCGCATGTTGTTATGTAGTCCTATCATTTGTTAACTTGATCAGACTTCAACGTGAAAGAAGAGGTGTAGCAAGTAATATTCTTGAATAGGTTCATAGTTTCTTAGAACCATTAAAGTGCCTTGTGTCTTAAAAGTTTTGACTTGTGTTTCTTGGTTTCTTATACATGCTTGTGTCTGACCCTGCCACACTGCTTTGGAAGGACTGGGTTCTCCCAAGTATTATGTTCCCATTACCTTGAGAGTTGTGAAAGCCTACTGTAACTGAAGAACAACCAAAAGTTGAGAAATCCGTGAGAATTCCAATTCAACTCATGACAAGAAAGTAGACATTAACTCGCCTTTGGTACATTAATATGATCCATCATATCATTCTTTTCTCTATGGGCATGAGTTTCTATTTGATGTCATTCTTTCATAACTTCCTGTAATTGAAGAATCTATCTTTACTGGCTTTTCGTGAATTTAAAATCTCGTTTTATTTAATGTACCATGAAAATGCGTCTCTGACGCTTTACACATTGATCCCAAGATCGGATTGTTCAGTGAATCTATCTAGGTCGTCCCTTAGGCAATGAATAAATGTGTTCTGCCTATTTTTTTCATTTTAGTCTCCTCATCATCTATGTTACACAAGCTTTATCAGGTCCTTTCCTTGATTTTTCCTTAGTTTCATATTTCTTGTGTTTTGAGTTTTAATGACTTGTGATCTTCTTTCAGGTGCGTTCTTTAGCAGCAGAATCTTCTAGGGCCTTTCAAGGAGGGCCACTTGAGCCCAGTTATTACAAGGAGGCTTCTCTTACAATTTCAGGAGAAAGAAGTAATGCGTTGGAGGGTCAAGATGAGCTCTCATTTCCATCTTCCAGTCAGTATACTCGAAAGCTTGATTGGTTTTCAGTGGACCTTGAAGAAGAGCATTCAGCACTAGATGGTCAAATACTTGAAGAGCAGACTGAATACGTTGTCTATGCTGTACACAGGGTATTCCTTTATTTGTTTCTGTTTCAAAAGTCCATAAAGGCGTCCTATCTTTATTGCCGTGTTCAGGTTTCAGAAAAACTTGAAAATAATATTGCAAAACATCTATTCTTTAGCATACTGTAGTTTTTTCTCTTTTTGCTCATGCTTTTCCCTTTTTTCTACGTCCCTTTTTTCTCTATGATGTTTTAACAGGAAATTTCAATGGATCAATGTTCTTACTCTTTGGTATGAACTTGCTATGCTATCTATACGAGGTTTAGAACGAGAAATTATCATAATATGAACATCTGAATTATTTTCTGTTTAAAAAAACAAAATCCATTGATCTCACATACCTTGAGTAGTCAACATTAAATATAGGTTGATTGATTATTTCTTCTTTGTTAAATTTGTTGACGGCTGTAAACATTTTGGCCTTTCAGATTGCAGACTATTATATATAGCTATTGTATAATATCTGAAGAGTTTGTTGTAGAATCCAGTCCAGCGTAGAACGTTTTGTTTATTTTTCCTTCAACAATATTCGCATTAGTGTTTGGAGGTCACATCATTTTTAATCTCTTATTTAGAACCTCTATTTCCTAAATAAGCATGTCATTTTTTTCTTAGAAACTATGAGTGATAAGTAGAACTGCTGTTTGGGGCGCGCTACAAATTTGATCGAGTGCATCCTCTCGGTTCTTTCCGCAACTGTCTTGTCTCTGTATCTGAATAATTTTTGTTTACATTTACTTTGCTAGATATTGGATCAATACAAGGAATCCATGGAAGCACGTTCAAAACGTGGTGAGGTCCTTCAGAATTTGCCTACTAGTGTGATATTAGTGGGGCATTCTATGGGAGGTTTTGTTGCTAGAGCTGTTGTTGTCCACCCACAGTTAAGAAAGTCATCTGTTGAAACTCTTGTGACACTTTCAAGTCCTCACCAGTGAGTACAGCTAACACTTATTTTATTTGGGATTAGCTATTACCGAGTTTATTTCTTTGCTGAGATTAAACATATATAATCGTCCAAGTCATCTCCTTTATGTATATTTATCCAGGTCACCTCCTGTCGCATTACAGCCATCACTGGGACAACTCTTCTCAGAAGTGAATAGTGAATGGAGAAAAGGATATGAGATCCAGACTACACGTGCAGGACATTTTTTGTCTGGTCCTAAACTGTCGCATGTTCTTGTGATCTCTATAGCTGGTGGCGTATATGATCATCAGGTTGCATTTTAGCCTTGACATATTTTGTGGTATATTTTCATTAGCCACCTGATTTTTCAAGCATGCTATATGACATCCTACAATCTACGTGCAAGAGGCCAGAAAAAAAAAATTACAATGTAACCTCTTAGAATGTATCACACTAGTACATGCTTTACATATGTTAGCTTTACATATGTTAGCTTCCTTGTGAAGACTATAAATAATCGTGGAGCTGGTAGCTGAAAATGCTTTTCTGGTCTCTGTTTCAGATCAGGACAGAATTGACATCTCTTGAAGGAATTGTTCCTCCGACACATGGTTTTATGATAGGTACCTCAAGTGTGAAGAATGTATGGCTTTCAGTTGATCATCAGTCTATTCTATGGTGTAATCAACTTGTTATACAGGTATAATTTGCAGCAATAGTCTATCAGAGATGCCGTGAATTCACTTACCAATGGACCAAATATTACTGCAGATCTCCCACACCCTTCTTAGTCTGATAAATCCAGGAAACGGACGACCATTTCCAGGCTCACAAAAAAGGTTGGCTATATTTACTAAAATGCTTCAAAGTGGTGTCTCTCAAAGCTTCCACAGAACTGGGGATCTGCAGCCATCCTTGCTCGAAAATGGTGCTCTCATCAAGAATGCAAGGGATCCTGCTGGTATAACATCCTCACACCCTTCTGGAAACGCAGCTATATGCTTTATTATACTGACCATGGGATAAGAACCAGGAATGGATAATTCTATTGACTAAGCACTTCTCAGTTTGAGGAAGATTGCTACTGTTTTGAGAGCAGCAGAAAAAATATATGCTGTCATACCTGTCATGTCGAACAATTTAAAACTCTTCCTGGCTTATGGGTTAAAAGAAAAATTACACCGAAGTAATATATAGCAAATAATGTTTAAGAAAGTTGCATCCTGTTGATATTTTGACATATATATCTATCGTCTGGAAAATTGATATTTTGACCATCTGTTAATTAGTTGATTGATTCGTTGCTACCTCTGTTGGAATCTATGGGACATAGTTGGAGGGTAGCAAAAGTAAGGATCCACTTTAATGTGGTAGAGAATATTGGGAGATATTTTTCAGGTACAGATATAATTGAAGGAAAGAATCGAAAGATGAGAATTCTTCTGACTATTTTCCTTGCTGAAGATTCTCAGAGAAGAGTGGTTCCAACTATCAATATAAATAAGCTCAGAAGTAACCAACTATCTTAGTAAGATTGCAGAGCAGAAAACTAAGAACGTTTTGTGGCAAATAAAGTTAGGGGATTAAATAAGTTATGTCATACTGGTTTTTGTGTTAAGTCAGAGTTACCATATCAATTTTTTAATCAGATGTACAATGCCTTTTTACTTTTGATGATGAGATTAATTATACGTCTTACTCATATTCTCCATGCATAGAAGATTGAGCGGGTATTAATTACCCTAGATCAGTAGTTAATGAGTTTCGTAACCTATGATCTTCCTTTCAGGATCTCAATTAATGGCTCATACTTCTTGTCCACCACCAGTTCATTGGCCTGATGATGGCCTCGAGAAGGATCTGTATGTTCAATCTCGTACTGTCACTGTCTTGGCAATGGATGGAAGAAGGAGGTGGTTGGACATAAATAAACTGGTAAGCTCACCTGAAAGTTCAGAATTCTTGAATCAATATAATTAGAATTTTTATCGAATTTTATATTATATTCTTATATCAATTTTGTATAGATGACAAATAAATTTAAACCCTTGAATTCTTGTATATTTTGTTCCATCAGATTTTTTGGCTTTTCTTCTTCAAATTTGTCCTCGTAGCCTGTTTGTCTTCTTTATGCATTCTACCAGTGGCACCTGTCGATCACCGTGAATAATTGGTTTTGCATTATTCTTTGGCTGATATTTTGTGGCACCTCGTAGATGACTTTGATTCCGTGTGATTCCAGGAAAGGTTAATTCCTAGGAAACTTGACTTTTTCCTTCGTGGTTTTTGAAAATTTAGACAATAAACCATTTCTGACGTAGGTTATTGCACTGTGCCTTCATCTGTAACATTATACTCGCTTACAGATTTTGCAAATAGCAATGCTAGTTGATGTGGTTTCTTTAGCTGCGTAAGTGTAGACTGTTGTATGATAACATGCAGGTTGCTCTTACATTGTCCCAAATTTTTGCTCTTTTTGTGGGATGGCAAGGCTGTTCTCCCTATAATTTGCACCACATATGGCATGACGTAGGTTATTGCACTGTGCCTTCATCTGTAACATTATACTCGCTTACAGATTTTGTATATAGCTATGCTTGCTGATGTGGTTTCTTTAACTGTTTAAGTGTAGACTGCTGTATGATAACATGCAGCTTGCTCTTACATTGTCCCAAAAATTTGCTCTTTTTGTGGGATGGCAAGGCTGTTCTCCCCATAATTTGCACCACATATGGCATGACCTATTTTATTTAAATGTATACTTTTTCTCATAACCTCAATATCTTATGATACTATTTGCTCATTAAGATTCTTAACTGTTTAGGGATCAAACGGTCAAGGCCACTTCATTTTGGTTACAAACCTTGCTCCCTGCTACGGGATCAGGCTCCATCTTTGGCCGGAAAAAAATAGAACATCTGAAATGGTTTTCCCTGAGACTAAGAGTATTGTTGAGGTGACCTCGAGGATGGTACACATTCCAGCTGGGCCCGCTCCAAGGCAGGTACACACTTTAAACATAGGTGGTTCCCTTCAGGTTTTCTCCTTGAACTATCATGTTATAAAGATGTAGTCAGTATCAGGTCTGACTGATGTCAATTAAGAGACAATGTTCAAATCTTTGGAGAATGCTATATTTTGGTGTCATCATTTTTATATTGGAAACTCATATGATTATCATTTTTTATTGCTGTTGCACCAGATTGAACCTGGTAGCCAGACTGAACAGGCACCTCCATCTGCTTTTATTCAGTTGGATCCTGAGGATATGCGTGGTTACCGATTCCTGACTATTTCAGTTGCACCACGCCCGGTATTTCTGTCTTTTCTCCCCATGCTGCCCCCAGACCTTGTTTCATCAGAACTGTTTTACATGTTACTATGTTATCCTGCATCTCTCTTATTGGAACTATGCACGTACGTGTTGTTTTGTTCCCAAAAATATTCGGCATGGCTGACTTGGGTTGCCTCCTTTGTGAGATGTTGTCTCTTCTTGTTGGTTGAGGTACAATCACGGTATACAAGATAGGCAAGATCATGCGTTGCTTAGACAGAAATAGGTATTCTCTTTGGTTGTGTGACTTTTATTGAGTCTTGTGTTCAGCTCTGGCACAACTACACGGGGTTGATTTGGTGGTGGTGCTCAGGACTTTTATTGGATTCATGAGAATTCGGGTGGGTAATGACTTTGGAACATTTAATAACCAGCTGATGACACGTGTTACTGTCCCAGTGGGTTGGAGGCAACGAAATATGGAGAGAATTACTCTAGTAACATGTTTTGGGTCTCTTTCTTATTTCTCTGAATCTTCTTTAAGAGGCCTTTTTTGTACTGTTGTTTACGCAATTTTAATCCTACTAGTATTAGTATTTAAAAGTATTTGAATTAAATGCGATTAACGAATGCAGCTGTGTCATTTTTCATCCAATATATGAAAATGTGCGATTTTTTTCTGCAGACTGTTTCAGGTAGACCTCCTCCTGCTGCGTCAATGGCAGTAGGACAGTTCTTTAACCCAAAAGAAGGGCAGGTCGAGCTGTCACCTATGCTACTGCTTCGCACCATCTACTCTCAAGAGGTTCGTCACTCAGCGTTATTTGCCGAAGGAAGGCCTTAGCACATCTTGATTTATATTCATTTTGGAACGTTTCAACCTTATGTTTTTTATCTTTATAATTTCCCAATGCTTTGATTCTGCAGGACATATTTTTGAGTGAAGATCACCCACTGCCTTTTAACCTGTCATTCTCATTAAGTTTAGGACTTCTCCCAGTGACTTTGTCTGTGGGAACAGTGGGTTGTGGAATAAAAGCTTCAACTCTTCATATTGAAAAACAGGCTGGAGATGTTGAACATAGCAGTGAGTTCAATTTTGTCCCACCCCTCCTCCTAATGTTGTCCATGATTTTTTTATGATTGATCTTACGGCTCTTCATTTTTCAGAGATAAATTGAGAGAAGAATTTTTTTCAGCATCGTTTCTGATTATAATATACTATCTTCTACTTACCGACTCGTATTTGTGAAACTTTGGTAGAAAGCTCAGGATTGAATCTAAAGGGAGAACAAGTCCCCAGAAATGAAACCCGTGACTGTCTATTTCAGTGTATAATTTTGGCAATAGCTAGCATCGCCATTCCACATGGGTTTTCATTACGTGATTGACTGCCTTAATACTAATGAATGTTTAATAATGAACAAAACTGGTTCATTCTCTTTGAGACTTTTGGGCCACTATGAATTATCTATAAATTATATTTTTATTTTGTCTTTTGTATGAACCTTAACTAGTGTTTGTTGTTTTACCATTCTTCCATTAAATGAAAAAATGAGCATTCATCTATTACTTTTGTTAGAAGGCCACGAACTCAGACTCATGACATGTATAGTTGACTCTAACATTATTTTTTTCGGAAGATAGAGGGTAAAAAATAAGGCAGATTGTAGTTTTTTGGTTGGTTGCTTTTTAAAGGACCATACTATCAGATTGGATGTGCTTTTAAAAATTGCCCACCTCCTAATTTATTAGTAGCTTTTCTAGCATTTTGCTTTAAATCAGAGCTCTAAACTGTTTGTTGAACATGTAGACCTCAGCTAGCATATGACTTTTAGCCACTCAATTGAGTGCTCCATCAGGATTATCAGTGTTCTTATTTAGTTGCGCTTCCCCCAGTATCAGTATGGCAGAGGAAGAAAACCCTTGGTAACGCTTGGTTCCATGCTCTGCACCCACTTCCCATGATGCATAGACAGAACAGAACGGGCGGGCTATCCTGGGTCTCTTTTAACAGATGTGCTATCCATTGGTTCTCGTGCATACAAATAAGTAGGCCTATTCCCAGGTCTGTGTTACAAAGTACACTGAAGTGTTTCTCATTGTAGACCTAGTGATCATGGTTTTCATGGATGCTAATCTGTCAGGATTCCAAGGTGAAGTCCAAAAAATTTGATTGCCTTGATTATCTTATCCATCTTTCTGGCGCTTAAATTAACATGAGTTTTTTCGTGATGTGAAAATTCTCGTTTTAGCCTATGAAGCGACAAAGCAGCCACTCTTAGTGGGTCTGGTTTACCACCCACTGGAACATTTATTTTTCAGATTTAGATTTAGCATTCTGCATTTCAGTTTCCCCGCATATAGGATTAGTTTTTTAACTCGTGCAAATTTGAATGAAATCGTAAATTCTTTTAGGACTCAGTGCAATAAATATTTTTTCCCCTACTACTGATTAACTTGTTTGTGGTAATAGAAGTTTATTATGATCTACTGTTGGTTTAAAAATATTTTTTGTGCCTTTTAAGTTGTGATGTCCAGTAGTGTGCTTGATCTATTACATGCATCATATGCTGATGGTTTTCTAGTTTCATATTGTCTATTATATGGTTGCTTTGTGGATGATCAAAGATTACATCATAAAGGAAGATACTAACAAAAACTGTTGTTAGAAGTGCAGGCCTCTGTAAGCTGCGGTGCTTCCCACCTGTTGCTCTAGCTTGGGATGCCATGTCGGGTGTACATATTGTTCCAAATTTATATTCCGAGATAATTCAGGTGGATTCTTCACCTGCAAAATGGGGTTCGAATGCGGAGTCTGATAAAACTACATTGTTGCTGCTGGTATGGAAGCTTCACCTAATCTGTAATATGTTATAGCCTGTAGAAAGCTATTTGAGCATGTAATTTAAAAAATTAGAATACACAATGTCATCATATAATTTTAAAAATTAAAATTAAAAAACCAATAAATGAACCTGGAATGGAGAATAAAGGGGGAGAGAGAGAGAGAGAGAGGATGGAGAGAGGGGGTGCACGAGAGAGAAGAGAGATGAGAGATGAGAGAGAGAGAGAGAGAGAGAGAGAGAGATCGTCACCACCGTTGCCCAATTGACCTATCTCTGGTTTTGTTCAGTCTACTTAAATGATACTTGATCCGCGGCCAAAACAGGTGTCTTAACATCATTCTATCAAAAAATTGCAAAACATTTTAGGCTTTTCTTGGAGCATAAAAAATTTGATCAATTTGGTGAAATGAAGCCATCTTCATCCATTTCTACAGGTGGATCCGCATTGTTCGTATAAAGTCAGTGCTTCTGTTTCATTGTCTTCTGCTGCAAGCAGGTTCACTCTCTTATATTTTTCGCAGGTAATCTCTCAGAAAATTTGAAAATCGAAACTGAATATATTCAACCACTGGACAGCCTTTGCTCATACCAACTGCTTTAGATCTTTATAAATAGGAAATAATGTTGGCACTTTTGAACGTCTACAATGAATATTCATTCTTTAGTATGCATATTTCTTTGACATTCGGCAAATGATAACTATGTGACTGAAGAAAATTAATGTCATCTTTAACTGACGCGATTCTATAGATTTAAGTCATGATATGCTGGAAGTTGAGATCGAGACAATAACTTATCAGGATTTCCTGTATACTCCTATTATAGTTTATAAGTTATTCGTCCATCAGCATTTTTGATAATTTAGTATAATCATTGTGACAAAGTTCTCCATGATCCATTATTCGTAAAATAGTAAAAAATAGCTAAGTAAACATTGGGATATTTTTCATGTATCACCATAATGAGGATAATCTATGCAACAAAAGGATAGTCTTCTAGACACATTCTGTATAAATTTATATTTCAAAAAGGATATACTTCTTATTGAAAGACAAGAAAAAGGTATGGTCAGCAAAAGACATTAGGAAAAAAGGTTATAAGGTTAATTCGAATGAGGTGACAGAATATGTGATAGAAAATACAATCAGAATGGTGGGAAGTTGACAGGAGTGGTTTCAGTACGCAGGAGCATATTTGGCTGTGCAGATCATTTTTGAAGTCTTGAGTACTGTTTCTTTACAGGGTTAGCACATTTGTTTCTCAAATACTCTCTTTCCATGATTGTCAAAAGGAGCTGAGCATGTGCACTTTTTAAGGTCTTATGTGACCACGTTTTATTTTAATTATCTATACAGGCATTCTGTTTCAGTTTGCAATGATTTTGAATTTATTTTGATTTCCATGTTTTTCTAACCTTGCAGATTATCGGGTTCATGACAGCAGTGGTGTTTTTTGCTCTGATGCGACAAGCCCATGCCTGGGAGTTTGATTTGCCCCTCCCATCCGTTTTGATGGCCATGGAGATGAACTTAAGGACGCCATTTCCATTCCTTATGTTTGCCATATTACCAATCTGCATGTTCTTATTCCTATCATTGCTAGCAGCCCAATCACTTCCTTCAGTTGCCACCTTTACTGTGGTGTCGATTGTCTGTTATGTCATTGCAAATGGATGTCTGAGCATATTGATCTTAAGCTCCCAGTCTGTTCTCTATCTTGCGGCCTCTGTACATATTTTCATCAAGAAACGGTTAGTATGATCTGTAACCTTCAGAGTCTAATCAGCTAAGCACCACCATAAACACCATGTCGTCTCTGTGTACGTCTCAAAAACTTTGCAGCATTTGAACGAATAGAACCTCTGGAACCTTTTTCATGCCTATGCATATATTTCCCGCGTTAGTCATTACTATTTTATTGACTTTAATAAATCATGTGTCTGGCCACTTATTGTCCGATACGTATCTCGTCACTGGCATGGAAACATGTTATGAGATCATATTGTTACACAATTTGAGCGAATTATTCTATGTTCCTGTGTTCTTAAGTAGAAATTGCTCTGATCCTCATATATTGTCCTTTATTGGAGGAAGATAAGTGTTCAGACTGCATCTGCACTGTTTCCTGAACTGATTTATTATTGTGCTACAGATGGCATGGATGGGAAGAAAGTTATCGCTTCATCTTTGTTCGTCACGTCTTTAATTTTTCATCTGCCTTATTTTCGTTTAAGGTAAAGCTTGGTGCTCACTCATTTCATTAGCTAACAAAATTACAGCCACATTTTCGTCTGAATTAACTTCTTAATATTGGCTTCTCATTTTCCTTAAAGAATCTACTTTTGAGGATGATCAAATCGATTGTTGCAGTATTACTTTTTTTTTTCGTACATCTCAACGCTTCATTTATCATCATTTAATACCAAAATTGGCCCTGTTTGTGGTTTGATCTTTTCTATTCATCAACAGATTATGCGGGCTCTCAAAGGCAACCCTGATGCCATTCTAGCGTTCGTTGCTATTGTACTGGTCACTTTTGTCCATCCTTCAGTGGGCCTTATTTTTCTACTCCTAGTTCATGCATACAACTGCCATGCTGCTCTCTGCAGGTATTGCTCCCGTTGTCCTTGTCTCTGTTTTTCTTAATGTCATGTGCTCATCTGCCAAGGAATAAAAGAAATAGTGGGATAAATACGTTAGATAGGGAAGAGCTTGAAGTCAAGTTCAAGAAATATCTTTGTGAAATCTTGACCTGAAAAACTTCATCCTTTCTTCTGTCTTCTTCGAATTCTACCTAGTTGAAGGCCATAGATTCAATAAAAAAACTAATCATTTCTGAGTTCAGTGGTTCTCTGTTTGAGCTAACGTGGGTCACACTTTCCATTTTGTGCCCATTTTCATTTTTTATTTCTATTCCTCGTATCCATTTATATAATAAATATTTATCTACGGCTGCTTTGGCTACGGTTCCTTTATCATTGTAGCTGAGTATAAAGAAATGCATGATGTTCTTCGGTAAAATCAACTTATGGAAATATGGTGCAGAGGATACCATCTTCTTCATTTTATTTGAAATCATGACTACAGATAATTATTCGTTAGTTTCATGGTTTCTGATTTGGGGGAAAGAGAAATAGGATTAATTTCTCAGGTGGACAAGATCACAGAAGAAGGTAGGCGTCCAAATCAAAATTAGGGACGCCTGACATGGTCACACGATCACTGCTCATTTTTTTTTGTGCTAATAGTGGAAAAAATGAGTCATCAGACGTCGCGTGTGCCTACTACATCATCATACTCTGTTTTAGCTTAATATTTGCAGCATTCTATGGTATTTCACTCTTTTCGAGTAAAAATAATTTAACCCATGCGCAAGAGAAGCGTTTTTTTCTCTCTGCTTTAGAAAATATTTAGAATTGACAATTTTTGTTCTTTGATGAGGCTCCTGATCTTCACAGTTTGCAGATGGGTCTGGCGTTTCTAAGGCCCTTAGTCCCACTGAACTATATACATATCCTGCTCTTCCAATGATGCTCTCCATGTCTATCTATGGCTGCTTTATGATTTTTCATTATCTATGTTGTTTGTTCACCTTATAAACTGAAAAATCTGAGATCGCGTTCTAAATGGTAGCTCCCATCCTTGTAACAGTTTTTTGGCGGCTTCCTTTCGCAGCGAACGGAAGGAGGTGTTTGACTCCACAAACAGAGACCCGAAACCCCAATATGGTGATGTGTTCAACCAGATCTTACCCCTCGATGAGAATCACTCCACCAGTTCGGCCTCTGGGAAGAGTTTTGCTGACACGCAACTCGAGTTATTCAACTATCGCCATGGCTTGCTCATCCTGCATCTTCTCGCAGCCGTCATGTTCGGTCCCTCACTAGTTGCCTGGTTACAGGTTCATATTCTCTAATCCCTCCTTATAGACTGCTGTAGATCTTATCAGGGTCTCTTCCTTGACAATAGTTACCCATATGCTTTGACCTAATGCTTCCTGGAGGCCGTTAGAGAGGTGCTTATAAGCGTGCCCATTAAAAGGTCAACATCTATAGACCATTACAAGCCCCAAGATACTGCCTTCTGCTACCTACCTCCTGAAGGAGCCCCCACATCCATCGCCAGACGAGCTGAAGGAGTTATTGCCCTGATCTTGATATAAATAGAAAACTCTCCAAGGCACTTTAATCATAAAAGATAAGTGTTTGAACCGTAATTGATGTATTTGGTCTAGAATTCACTACCTCACTCTAGCTTAAGTTCCTTTCTGACCACCGATTTGCGGTCAACTGAAGAATGGCCGCCTTCCTAGAAAGCCCCATCACATAAAAGGACTGCCCGATTCAGCAATTTATGTATGCTTACCATGCTCACCCTCTTCCCTCGAGCATCTTCTTCCTGCACTGTTTGCAAATAATGCAGATTTATGTATGCTTACCATGCTCACCCTCTGCCCTCGGGCATCTTCTTCCTGCACAGTTTTGCAAATAATGCAGACATATTTCCGCACTTTGGTTTATTCTGGACTTGTTCTATTCTCAATCCAGAGGACCAGAAGAATGGGTCACAGCTTTCTTGGGCTCCTGGACTCGGTGCTCTCTGCGGGCGTCGTTCTCCATGGCATCTGTGGCTGGAAGCCCGACATCAGCTCCCTCAAGTTTCACCTTCCGGGCATCCCCTACCAGGACATCGGTCTCAACGTCCTCTACCTCCTCTGCGGGTACTACTGCTGTATCTATGCCCTCGCCTCAGCTCCCTACAGAGCGATCCACGCCATGGCAGCCATGGGCGCCATCTCCCTGGTCTCCAAGGTCATTGACAGAAGCAGAGAAAGGGGTGACAATCGGTTCAGCAGATCCAGGAAGCATGCCCACAAGCACAAGTGATCGTCCACAGTTCCCGGGTGCGTCGCTTGAACAGATTTTTACTAGATTACATACATCATCAGCAGTGGAGACTATTTGAGGAAGAAGATCAAGAGATCAGGGGGGCTGCTTCTTCCTTGATGTATTGGATGATCCCAGTGAGTTGTCAACTGGAATTCTGCCCATTATTCTCTCTCTCTCTCTCTCTCTCTCTCTCTCTCTCTCTCTCTCTCTCTCTCTCTCTCTCTCTCTCTCTCTCTCTCTCTCTCTCTCTCTCTCTCTCATCACTTTAAGTTAATCATGTTATTTTCTCTACTTCCCATGGACGATCCATCCTGTTTGTAGGAGAAAAGATGGTGATCTTATAGACAATTGGTGTCAGACAATTTTTTTAATTTTTTTCTATCTTTCAGTCTAGAGAATTTCCTTTATTCATATATTTCAAGGGTTTATCATGTGAGCTAGGGTTCAATAAACTGTGAAAAAAGAAAAAACAAATCAGTCATCTATGCCAAATATATTCTAGAACACATCCTCTCTTCGACAGAGATCAGTGTTCTATAGAGAGATGAAAGGATTAGCAGAGTTTGAACAGCCATGGATGCCCTAATTTATTTATTTTTACATATTAAAAATAGTAATTCCGGAATTTTTTCATTATTAATAATTTATCTGCGGATAATTCCCTTCATTATAATTTATAATTATTTTTTTATTTAATTTTTGGGGTTTAAATTTAAATTTATAAAGAAATTATATGTCTCTTCTGATCAAATGGAGCAAAGACCACTCCTCTTTCACGTCTGTTGAAGCCTCTTCTAAGAGGCGGCTCCAGGACATTTCCAGTAAAATACTTGAGTTCGAGTTGACTTGCATGCCCCCAATTTTGTGGGCTGTTATTGACTTTCAGCACTTACTAGACGAGTAGATGCTCCCCATGGGCTCCCATTAAAAAAATATATTTGGATAGAACAGTGCAAGAAGATGTTCAAAATGCAGAAACATTGTTATGTTTTCACACCCAAAGTGTCCTTAATGGGCTTTGTTTTACTGAGATAAAACAAGTTGCAGCGACGAAAAGTTATCCCATTTATGGTAATAAATACGACATGAAGACTGAATTTCCATAAAGTCTCCTAAAGGACGTTAGAAAATAACTTAATTATTTTCTAACACTAAAATATATTTATTTGTCTAATTTCGTTCTGATGAAATAGTTTGTTCGTGGATTTCTTCATGAAATTTTCATGATATGTAATGACAGGTCACAAAATAACAAAGCTGGTAGTTAGGGTTAATTTTCCCTGAATATTCTTGTATTATATTAAAAAATGATGTTTCTTTTTTATTTAAAAATTTAATTTAAGTAGGAATATTCTTGATTGTCTATAAAGTCTCCTAAAGGTCGTTAGAAAATAACTTGATTATTTTTTTAACACAAATATATTTATTTGTCTAAATTCGTTCTTATGAAATAGTTCGTTCCTTGATCTTCTTCATACAATTTTCATAATATATGACAGGTCATAAAATAATAAAGGTATACATCTTTATTCCGTTGATTTTTATTTTTTTTTACATTCAATAAGTGTAAAATAAAAATTTATTATTTATTATAAATAAAAATAAATAAATAGCCTCCGCGGGTGTAACCCCACTCGCCAGGTGGAGAAGAAACCAACGGGTATGGTTAAGTCCTCGGAACGTAGCGGGGGAGTAGAACGTGTACGGAAGTCCTGCTCTCGGTATACGTGGCGGTAATCTGACCGAAGGTGAGTGTACCCGTTAGTTTATCCCCACATCAGCGTCTTCCTCTCCCCGCGGGCGAAACCCCCCGCGAGGAGAGGAGAGGAGAGGAGAGAAGATGTGCCAGAGGCCCAGCCCTAAACCTAATCCGAGTAGTTGCAGCAGCAGCGGCAGCAGCAGCAGCAGCAGCAGCAGCAGCCCCGACAGCGCTGGCAGCTCTCTGAGCCGGGACGCGTTGCTGCGGGACCTGAATCGGCAGGCGCTCCTCCGGGACCTCTCCCGGCAGCTTGCCTATGGGGACCTCGCCGCCCGCGTCCAGGCGGCGAGGGATATCCGGAGGTTGGCCCGGGCGTCCGTCAAAGCTCGGTCCGTGTTCGCTGTGGACGCCGTCGTCGGGCCGCTTGTAGCCATGCTTCCCTCCCGCGAGCGTGAGGAGAGGGAAGCTGCCCTCCTCGCTCTGCTTAATCTGGCCGTCCGCAACGAACGGTAGGTTAGGCGGCGCTTCTTCTCTGGTCAATTTTCTTCAGGTCCCCCCCACTCACATTGGGGATTAATTCGTTTCGATTAGCTACAGCGAGCCATCAAATCTCGAAGTTTTACGTGTTCCAAATGAGGTGCATTTTTATTTTACCGTAAATTTCTGGAAAGATCATTTTAAGGGTGCAAATAATGTGTTTCAAAGGATTTATTGTTCTTCTATTGAATATCACCCGCTTGATTGCTGGTCGGTCTTGTTATTTGCTCTCTCTTAATCACAATGTTAAATCTATTTATTAAATAATGTGATTTTTACCACTCCACTTAGGATCCCATCTTTCTTTCTTACATTGCAGGATTTCTTATAATTTGTTGAGGATCAGCCCACAGATAGCCGTCCTGTTTCTAAATCTTCAAATGTCTTTCTTTCGAAAAACTTGTGAAAAATACAGTTTTCGTTGACATAACTTTAGGCTTTTTATTCACTAATCTCTGTTGCGCTTTGTAAAAATTATTCTTTATGTTATTGCATTAACATGATAATTGCGGAGTCCCCTTGACTGAAGGTTTGGTGAATTACCCTAAAAATCGTGAGAAGATCATTCGAAACCCAAACATTGGTCGTGGATGTAAGACGTCTCTCCAGCATGAAATATCTCTAACTATACTGTGGGCTTAAAATTTCTTGCTAAAGCAATGTTTGTCACAAAAACTAATGACCGCCACACTCTAAATGTCTTGCTTCCAAAGAGGGTTCATTGAATCTTCTCATATTAATTAGTATCTTTGGTCAAATACTTCACTTGATCCTCTATGAGCTTTCAGTTTTCCATTCTATCTCCAAAAATCTTTTGCCCACAACAAGATTTTGACTGTGGTCTTCTCTTTGAATTTTTTTCTTTCCAGAAACAAGGTTACAATAGTGGAGTCGGGTGCTGTGCCCCCTCTCGTAGAACTTCTAAAATCCGAGAGCAGTGGCTTGAGGGAGCTGGCAGCTGCTGCTGTCTTAACACTATCTGCTGCTGAATCAAACAAATCAGCCATTACAGCCTCTGGAGCAGCCCCACTTTTAGTTCAGGTGCTCGTCAATGGAAGCATCCAGGGCAAGGTTGATGCTGTGACTGCATTATACAACCTTTCTTCTAGCAAAGAAAGCCTGGACCCAAATCTCTACGTTGAAGCAGTGACTCCTCTACTGACCCTTCTAAAGGAGTCCAAGAAATATTCAAAGTTTGCTGAGAAAGCTAGCTCGCTCCTTGAGATTCTGTCAGGCACCGAGGAGGGAAGATCCGCCATCTCAGATGCTGAGGGTGGGATTCTGACGGTGGTGGAGACTGTGGAGGATGGTTCTTATCTCAGCATGGAGAATGCTGTAGGTGTTCTCCTTACACTGTGCCAGAGCTGTCGTGAGAAGTACAGGGAGCGTATCCTTCAAGAGGGAGCCATCCCAGGCCTCTTGAGACTAACCGTGTACGGCACAAAGAAGGGGCAGGAACGGGCTCAGGAGCTTCTTGAGCTGCTCCGGGATGATCGGCCAAAGAGATTCACCTCAAAGGCTTTGGAGACCATCGCTTTTGATATAGCCTCAAGAATTGACGGCCCTTCTCAAGCATCTGAAACAGCCAAGAGGCTTCTAAAGGACATGGTTCGACGGGAGATGGAGTTGAGCACAAGCCGTCTTCATCTCAAAGCTATGCCCCAGCCCACTGCTGCGCCCAACTGACGGGACAGGGCTCAGTCAGAAACCCTTAATTTGCAAGGTCATCATTAGAAGTCCCTGAGCCCAGAGGATTTGAAAACTTGGTCTCATGTAAGTTAGCTGGTCTGGGTGCTAATATTCTTCTCAGCACCCCCAACTATGTCATACACACCTGTAGCGTTTTAAAGCTGCGCTTGTATATCCCACCCAGATGTTATCTCTCTAAATGCGGTTTGTGACTTGCGGTACTTCCTTTCCAGGTAAACGTAGAAAGCTCTGTGGAACGATTTCCTAATCCTCTCTCTCTAACACTTTTGTATCATCTATAGCTTGAGATTTTCTGTTTCAGGTTCAGTTGGGATATCTAGTGCGAGAGTCAACTCATCAGGTGCCTTTCCTCATTTTCTGGAGTTGGGTTATCTTTCTAACTCATTAGTCCTGTGTAAGTAGAGAAGTCAACGGAGTAGATTTTCTCCATTGTGTTATCAGAAAATCGTTCTCTTTTAAGAACAAAAAGTTGACCCACTCATTAAAAGTTTTACAAAAAAATTATCCAAGATTTGTGTCACAAAAGAGCTGGAAAATAATGAGAGTAGTTACTTAGGTGTTCCAATCCGAGTTGAGAAAGAGATCAAGTTATATAGGATGCTACGGTTTTGTTGGGAATCAAAAAAATAACTAAAGTACTAATCAAGACTATGGTGGCAGGCGATGATGACATTGGAAAACCCTCATGATTGGTGATGGTGAACAGTGGTGGGTTGTGTTGTAAAGAGGAAAGGAGACCATTTTTTTGTGTGTTGAAAACTATGAAGGAATATATCAGCATGTGCCGTGACGAGAAATTGCCCAACATAGGAAGTACTTCATCTGTAAAATACTTATTATAATATAGTTCTTATACATAAATTTAGCTTATCATCCTATGAAGAGGAAACACATTTGGAGACTGTCCGATGATCAGAACATGCTTTTCTTGTCAATGTTTTAAAACTTCCAAATAACTCAATTTTGTGTATCCATTTGATCCCATGCTAGGCATTTGGGCATTGTTCTTGCCTAAACTCAGAATATTTTCTTCATAAAGAAATTAGATAAGAGTTAAATCTTGGTTGGTCATTAGCATTCCACCTTCAAACTCCAAATCAATTGCCCAGATGTTAGTTTCTATCATCTCATCTCTATGGTCAATATCATCTGAAATAGATGCAGATACATGGGACAATTAATCACAAATAATAAGTAAAAAATATAAATCAGCAGAGTGAGCCTATAGCGAAAGCACACTACGTTGATCCCTTCGTCAGATTACTCAAATTCCATCCCTGAAAATATGATCATTCCTCATTGAAAGCAACAGGGTGATGTCAAGCTTGAAACTCCCTGTAGCTATCATCATATCAGATGATGAGGATAGCTCCAGAAGATGTAATATGTGTCTTGAGTAGGAGCAGAAAGATTCAGGTGAAGAGGGGTTGATGGCTAGTGGAAAGTTGGGTTGCATTCTTGACCTCACACCCTTTGTTTTCTAGGCTCACGATGGGTAATTATACGTACACAAGCCTCACCCTCTCCCAATTAATGGCACTCTTCTTTCACTCAATTTGGTAAAAACTGGTTTTTTTAATGCGTTAAATAAATGCCCAATTATAAGTGTAGTCCTCGTGCATGTGCCCAATTTTCCACCAATATTGGATTCAAGAGGGAATAAATTTGGAAAAAAATAATTCGGATACAATTATTTAAATGAGAGAGGTGACTCTTGGATCTCCAAGAAAACATGAACTGCTTACAATAATTGCTAAAAAAAGAAAAGAAAAGAAAAAGACAACATATGCAAAGAGAATAATTTTATGTATGTGTTGGAAAAGAAATAGTTACCTAGAAATATTGTAGTTTTACTAGTTAGGCCTTGTTAGATTATGAATACTCCTTTCTACATCAATCTCTCCCACTTGAGAAGAAACTCACCCTAGACTATTCATGTCCTAGTGAAGAGTGTTCTTAGAGATGTGCATTATTAATTCTCATAGAGCCAGCATTGTTTATTGGTAAGTCAACAATTATAAGATATTTCCTATAAGATACAAGGCAAGCCAATGTCATGTCTAACAACCATCTCAAGTCAACCATCCCTTTGACAATGGGCAGGGCTGTCAGAAGTATATAAATCTAGTCATGGAGCTTCTCTAAGAGGTGAAGGCATGGAAAGATCAGGTATGCATGTGGCTCTTCACATTCTCTTAAGGAGGCTAATAGTGCCACTCTTTGACAAGTTTTAATGTGCTCAATTAATGGTCCAAAAAAACATAAAAAAAAGAAAGAAAAGTCAGATACCAAGCTTCCAAAAACATAGTTGAATTGACTGACTTCAAATTGCAAGCCCATTTTTCATGCTTCAAATAGATTAATTAATCTAACAGAAAATAATCAACCTTCTTCTTTGTCCAGTTGCTCTTATTTGCAGTTGACCCAAATTGGAAACATTTCATCAAATATTGCTCTGGTTGCTGATATATTTATTGGTTGGTTGATGGGCTCCCGTTGATGTGGTCAAGGACCTGGCTTGTTGACTGCATGTGCAAGACCCAACTTTTGGTCTCATTGGTTGAGTCCGCCGTGAAGTGAGATCGCATGGATTGGAAGAGGACATAAAGAGGGAGAGAAATGGGTGGAGAGAGAAGGAAAGAGGAGTGAGAGGACAAAGATGAACTTGATGAAGACGAAAGTAATACAAACTAAGACTGCCGATCTTGGGGTCGCCGATACGAGACGGTGACTCTTTTGCTCTCAGAAGAGTTCCCTCACACGATTTTTTCCTCCCCTTCCTAGCAGTCATTCTTAGTTATTTATAGCTGTTGTGTGCCTTGATGCCCTTCCTCCTCGACGGACTTGGCGTGAGACAAGATCTGTTGATGTTAAGTCCCATCATTTCAGTAAGTTTGTCGTCGAATCCACCCATTGCCCTTGATGTCTGTCTTGTAAGATCTGCTGTCTCGTTGCCCCCGCTGATGTCGGGTTCTCATGTACCGTTGTCTTGTGTTTGTTTCTGCCTATCTCGCTGAATTGGGCTGACTTTGTTGAGGCTGCATTCTCTTCGGCTCAGTTCCTAATGTAGGGGTCTCAACATTGGACATCAAATAAATTCGAGAAATTAGTGTTGGACCATGTGATGCTCTCAAAAGTGCAAGGGTTGTAAGACCATAGAATTCAGATTCGTATGCACTTAACTTCATTCTCCACTTAGTTTTTTTAATATAAGTCTAGTAGATGCCTCTCTTCTGATAATTTCTCATTTATCACTAATTAGGAACTTGCTAGAATTGTTCTATGGGCTCCCAAAGTAATATCATCCAAACAACAATTCTCAAAGTGGCCATAAAACACAAAAAGAACAAAACCTCTGCAAAATCTGACTAAATATCTTCAATAGGAGAAGAAAGGTAATACTTGTAAGAGAGAGAGAGAGAGAGAGAGGAAGAAGGTATCAGGCTTACGATATGTGGACTTGTAGTCTAACCCTAGTATGATCCCTTGGTACTTACTTATGCCCCATATTTCTCCTATGAGTTGAATTAAATGTAGATTTGATTATCCTAAATAAACTCAAATTATCTAAGATAGAAACATTCGCATGATGCTATGTACATATGAGCCAAATCTTCCCAAGAAGGAAAATGTTAACCTATAACATCCTCTATGTTGGCACCAAGTATGGGAATTGATAGTTGTTCACATTCTCTGCCTTCTTCACCTTCTCTAATGGTTGCTTCATTGATCTTATATCCTTCATATTAACATTGTTTGATATATGCACAACTTAGGAAATACCATGCTAGTAACACTAATTAGGCATATCATACTTCCCATTAATTCTCATTAAATCACGATTTATCCCAGTTAAATATCCTCATCAAGATCACAATCAAGAAATGTTAGAGGACCCAAGAGAAGAGCATCAATATGGATAATTGATCGTTTTCTCTTACATAAAACCTGCATTACTTTGCTTGTTTCCCATGGTTATTGGATCAAAGTATCCCAGGTTTTCTGGATGTGGGCCTTCTGGACCATCACCAGACCGGCCCATTCACAACCCCAACCCCAAAGGAAAAAGAAAAAAAGAAAGAAAGAAATTGTCAGTCCAACATGGGCCCTCTCCATTTGATTAGTAGTATAACTGATGCTGTTCTCCAGAATATTCTCTCGTGAGCCACGTAGATATCAAAATTTGACTACATTACCCCCCAATTATCTAACGAACGACCATGTAATGCCATTCCTTAGCATTGTTATTCTCAACTATGGGAGCGCCCGGTCATGCTGAACAGTGGTGTTTGTGAAGATATATTAAAAGATAAGGGTATTTTCATAATTGTCACAGTTGCGTACCTGTGAGTAACGCCCGGGATGTCTTCGTTGCCCATCGGAGAAGAGCAACCGAGACGGCGGCGGCGGGGAGAGTCAGCAATGGCTTCGAACGGGGTGTGCGAAGCTGCTGCGTCGTGTAGAATCCTCTGCCCGAAGTCTGCTAGAGATCTTTTGGATTCTGTCGACGTTTTCCTCTTCGACTGCGACGGTAGGCTTAGCAACCCCTTCTCGCGTGCCTTTCCGCCTTGTTCAGTGTCCAAGTGATTTGGCTTGTGTAATCGCCTGATCAGACTCGTACCATTTGTGTTCATAAATTCAGGGGTTATATGGAAGGGAGATCAGCTCATTGATGGGGTCCCGGCTGCACTACAGGTTCTACGATCGATGGTACTGAGAGATTTCGCGATTGATACTCTGAACACACTTTTTAGCGTATCCAATTGTGATCGTAATTCTTGCGTGCAATGTCTTCGTTGGGTCGTGCTGTTCGAGTTGTATTGATACGTTTGCAGGGGAAGAATCTGGCTTTCGTCACAAACAACTCAACGAAATCACGAAAGCAGTATGTGGATAAGTTCCTGGGGCTAGGGCTATCTATTAGTGAGGTGAAGCTTTTAGAAAAACAAAATTCCCTCCCAGCCATTATATGGCTGTTACGGAGCTACAATTTAGCTATTTTATGATGCATTTCAATCACAGGAGGAAATATTTTCTTCATCTTTTGCTGCGGCAATGTTCCTGAAAATGAATAACTTCCCTCGGGATAAGAAGGTCAGATTTAGTTTTACATGGCCATATCTTTCTTCCTTTTAAGTGCTTGACTGTTTAGAGTTACATTCGATACCAGAATGTGGGTGATGAATACTACATTCAGGTGGCAGCCTTTCCGCTTGAATCAAATATCTCATCATCAGTCCAAATTATGCTATAAAAGGGCTGCTCTTGATGATTTTTTTACATCTATTTGATTTTCACACATTCCATTATGCTCAATTTGGAGCCTTTTCTAGGTATATGCCGTTGGGGAGGATGGGATACTCGAAGAAATGGCTCTCGCCGGTTTTACATGCCTAGGAGGCACTGTAAGGTCTCACTGGTTGGCTTTAGTCTATTTAAATCAATGGAGTTATAATATTCATTTTTTTCGCCTGCAAAATGGTGAAACAATCCATTTCTTTTTCTCTCTGTGTGTGATCAATATCTGAATAATTATTTGAGATTTTATTCTGTCAATATTAATAAATCCCTAACATTCAAAAAATCCTGATGAACCTTTGGTTTCGCTATTCCATCTGCTCCAATGAATGAGGAATGGAACAGACCGCTTACTCTTGTTCTCACTCATGCATACTTTGTTTAGGAAGACTCATCACCTCACTCACTTTTTATATTGTCGGCGTTTTATGCAGAAAGATGGTGGCAAACAGATAGAGTTCAAAACAAATTTTAAATTTGAGCATGACGAAAATGTACTCATCTACCTACAAGTTTCCTTTCTATCGGAGTATAACCTCCAGACTTCTCTAATCACATTCTGAAATAGGCTCAAGACTTAAAGATCAAAATTTTTTTTCCCCTCTTAGGTTGGAGCTGTCGTTGTTGGACTTGACAAGTACATCAACTATTACAAGATACAGTGAGATCATTGTCCTTTCCAACTCCGGTATTCTACATACGACTTCAGATCTAGCTGGCTCTTTGATAGTTCAAAGGATGAGAACCATTTATTCTCTCAAAATGCAATCAACAATCAGAATATACAGTTTTTTCTCTTCCCTGCATTTCGAAAAGCGCACATAGTTTAGATCTGAAAGCATCAAATAAACGTCTCATTAACCTTGTGAGGCGTTCCATTAGTTTCTAAGCATGTGTGCTCGTGGTTGCGCTCTGCTTGGATTGAAAACTGCTAGGTAGGTAGTCACAGTGGTTCAATAAATCAATGAGCTCATAGAAACTTTGAGCATTTCAGCCTTCTAAATATACCTTTCTCCCAATATTTTTCTCTTAATATCTGAAGGTATGCAACCCTGTGCATCCGTGAAAACCCCGGATGCCTTTTCATTGCTACGAACTGTGATGCTGTTGGAAATTTAACAGATTTACAGGAGTGGCCAGGTTATTTCTAACTTTATTTCCTTGGTTATGTATTCTCCGATGAACACTTCCTTGATGAGGTTCAGAACTTTGGATGCCCTGACGACAGGTGCAGGCTCAATGGTTGGTGCCATCTGCGGCTCAACACAAAGTGAGCCTATTGTTGTTGGAAAGCCGTCCCCCTTTCTCATGAATTTCTTGCGAGAGAGGTACGTTACCTTTGTAATTTGTATTTCATTGAAGCTCTGGAATTAATTTACCAAGAACTTTGGTTTCTGGCCTAATTTAATTAAACAGGATAGAAAGCGTGTCATGAAAGAAAAACTAGAACTATAGTTATTTGGTAGGGGGGTTAGCTTCAATGAAATTCAAGCAACACATTCCTAAACTGTTTTGATGTATATATCTGGCATAGAAGCATTTGGGCCTACTCTAAACTGCTTTGATCCCACCCTTCTTGATCTACAGCGGCTGTATCACTGAAAGGATCTAAATTTAGGAAATTATTTGCAAATGGGCTCTGAATGAAAATGTCGATTTTTTTTCCTCACCTGGTCTTTATTTTCCTCAGATTTCGGATCCCGACCTCAAGAATGTGCATGGTGGGCGATAGATTGGACACCGACATACTCTTTGGTCTGAATGCCGGCTGCAAGACTCTACTTGTTCTTTCAGGTTTTCATATATTTTCCATATCCCATTGTAACGGGTCCATCTTTC